>JARKIC010001975.1:0-84815 GCA_029378375.1 Mycena olivaceomarginata | reverse complement strand
CATTTCGCGTGCCGGTCCAGAGTGTTCGTTCTCCCCCGGAGCTCCCCGGATTTGGGTTCAGCTTGGGCATGTCCTCCAAGGGATCTGACGGGAGTGGCGAACTATCCGGAACCTCTGGCAGTGTCGCCGGCACCGAGGGACTCGATCGGCCACGGTTTGTATTTCTTTTCGGCTTCTTCTTTTCTTCTCTGTCGATTCGGCCGTCGCTTTGACCCAGACGTGGATCGTTCATCGTAGTCGTACATTTGTTCGAGGCAATACCAGGTACCGCGGGGATATCTCCCATTGTATAGTTTGGTCGGAAATGAATATGGGCCTGCAATCCGTGGTGTTCGTGCCCGATGGTGCGTATAATACCATCGGGGAAGTAAGTCGTGATAGCGAGAAACCCGTGCTCGCTCTTGTTCGTGCCCTTCGCAGGGGTGTTTTCGTGTTCCTTGTCCGTGTCCTTTATTTCCCAGTAGTTCGTTGATACCGCGACTGCCAGCGGAGAGGCGGCGCTTCTTCGCCCTCCCTCAGGCAAAATCCGTCCCGTCGATCTCTATTATCGAGAACGGGTTCGTTTCGACAAATGCATCGGGGTTCCGCGGAGGTTTCATCCGAGTGGGGACCGATAAGACCTTCCCGTTTGGGCAGTGAGCGTGAGCTCCTGCGACCCATCGGCTCGGTCCTTGGTATGACACTCCGTAAATCGGAAGAATGGTCTCCCCATTAGGACGTCGAATGGAGCACCGTCCACGACGTGGACCTGGAGGAGAACATCTATCTCCCACCGAGAATTTCAGGTTCTCGACGACTCCGGCCGTTGTCGAATGCCCAGAGTCCGCCGATTCCATCGTAAGGACTTTATCGGTGAGAGGGCTACCCCCAAGTCCTGCCATACGTCTCGATTCATGGCTACAATCTCGACCCCTGGTCGAGGGTGCATGTTACGGAACGGGTGTCGTTCACGAAGAAGTCAAGGACGCGAAGCGAGTCGATAGGCAACGCCGTGAGGAGCATGCTCCTTGTCCTGCCTACACCATAATTCATGACGAGAGCCTCCTTTTCTGCGTAAGTCCCAGTTTCAACCGTGGGAATACGTTTGGTGGCTGTGTTGTCGCGGTACCATTTTCGGATCTCGGATGCGAGAGCACACAATTCTTGTGGTTATGGTGACCTCAGCCGGTAGAGCCCTTTCGAGAACCCTTTTAACGAGCGCTGGGTTCTCCACCGGCGCCTGGTATTTAAAGGCCGGCGGCTGGGGTGGATGAGACCGAGCATCTCCTGGAGGTGGCGGTGGTTTCGCCGCTTTCTTCGGCTTCCTGCTGTCGTTGATGTTCGTCCGCGATTTTCTGCGCCTCGAGGAGGTCCCTTCTTCTGGATGACCACTTCCGGTTTCCCTTTCTTGGGTCTTCCTGAACCCAGACACTCCGTACTCGTCCTGGTAGGAGTCCACGGCTGGGGTCACGAATCCCACTGGTCCCGCCTTCTTGGCCTTTCCTGGGATCCAGACTCTTCCCTCCTCATCTTGTAGAGTCCACGGCCGGGTGGCTGTCTGCCCGAAACCCTTGTCTGGACTGGTTCACAGCTTGTGTACGACATCGCTGCCACCGGATGAGGAGGTTGGTCTCTCTCGAAGATCTGAGCCTGGGCTTGTGGTGGAGGTTGCGGCTGTGCTGCCGCCGGGGGCGCCGAGTTCTCCTGGAACCACCTGTCGAACTCTCGGCAAGGTTCCGCCCCGGAACGTTTCTAGGTAAGAAGCGACCATTCGGGAGGACAAGCCTGTTATCCGCATTACGGAAGCACTTCCTGGATCGGATATAGTCCGCTGCAATGTTACATTCGCGGAGGAAATGACCCGTCTCGGAGCAGAACCCGCATTCGCCTGGGCGGAAAATGGGCCTCCTCCAGGTCCGTCTCGAGGCGGCCACGGTTGGGCGGCGGATAGCCTCCCTGCTGCTGAGGATAACGTTGTCTCTGCGCCGTATGGCCCTTGGTACGTTCCTCCTCCTTGCGGGGGGTACCGCGGCCTCGGCGGAACGGTCTCGAGAGCCGTGGCTTGGTAGATCGGATACGTCCGCTGGGGCGGGCCGATTTGCATTCCTCAGTTAACGGCTTGCGTGAGTGTCTGCATTGACGTGGTACCTCTGGTTCATTTTGGCGATGGTCGCTAAGCTCCACCATTTCCTTTTTGATGAACACAGTGTCCGCCGATTTGCCGACCTCTGATTCCGGGGTGTCGAGGATGTATCGTCCCGCCTCAATCATGTCCTCTATTTCTCGTGGCATTCCCGACGGGTGCGCCGGTTTGAGAATCTCCATCCGACGAACAATGCTCGCCTGGAAGTCCTCGTGCAGTCCTTTCGGGAACATTTTCTTCGACTCGAGTTCCGACATCCGGCCTTCTCTGACGAGATGATCCGTAATGGTTCGGAACTTGCGGCAGTATTCGGCGGAAGTCGTCTTTCGAAGTGATGCGCTTTGAGACTCCGGTGGAAATGAACGCGTCTAGATGTTCGAGGAGAAGATTGCGCTCCCGTCCGATCCTGGGTACAATTTCTCGACCTCTTTCTTGAAACTGGCCCAGGTCATCTGGTTTCCCGTCTCTAGGCAAGACTCCTTTCCAAAGGAGCTCGTCGTTCCGGTCGATGTATCGGAAGGCGATTTTCATCTTCTCTGCATCGGTCTGTCGATCACAGGTCTCCGCGACCTCTTCAATGTCTTCCCAGTAATGCTTAAGGCTAAGCGCCTTGCCATCGAATTCGGGTGCCCCGCGGGCGGTCCTTCTGGGAAGTGTTTTGGACATCCTTCGGACAGGGGGTTGTGTTTCCGTAACCGGTTCTGTGGTGGAGTCCGTTAAGCTAGACTCGGTGGATAGGGTATTCAATAGGTCCGAACTACTGGGGACCGAGTCGAGAGAAGACTCTGGCGTGAGAGAGGTAGGCGGCATTTCTGGGGATGAGTTAAGGGAAGTGAGAGGCGATTCCTCTACAAGGGGTGGGTCAATGAAGGGAGATGTAGCGCATGCTGTGGTAGAGGCCGATGCTACGGGATTGGTTTCGGCGAGGTTTACTTCTTGGAAAAGGTTCCTCGAAGCTCCGGTTAAGCGAACTGGGGTTCGTAACGGTTTGGGCGTATCGGCACTCTGTCTGGCGGAAACGAGACTTCGTTTCGTCTAAAATCCACTATAAACCCCCCTCGTGGTGGGCTCCAAGTGTGAGGCGAGACTGTCTGTATCGTGCTGGGGGTAGTGTGCAGCAGCCAGATGAATCGTCCTCTGGGAGGAAAGAGGGATTGGTGTAGCAGGTCTAGAGATGGTGGGGACGGAGTATAGGGCCAGGGAAGAGGAGATGTTCAGAGAACTGGAGCTCTTAAGTGTGTAGAAGTGGGGGGTCAATGACTCTCTAAAAAGCGAAACATTGCAGGGTATTTATACTGTTTCCAATGGTCCTGGGTAAGCTCCGGCCTGTACAGCAACAAGCTCCGACCTACACAGCACCCTGAAACGGGTTCCACATGCTCCATGTTCCATTTTGGGACAAGGAGACAGGGCATCTCATCGAGATAGGTTGTCTCTTCTGAGCTACATCGCCTTGTCTTCATTGTGTGATTGGGATGGTGGTTCTCTCGTCTCTTTGCACTGTTCTAAGGCACTTGGAGGGCCAGGAGGGCATTGGTTTTGATATGCTGTGGGAGGAGATTGGTGGTCTCATGTTCCTGGGGGAGAAACGAGCAGTCTCGTTGTAGAGATAGCGGTCTCACTGTTCCTGGGAGAGAAACGAGCAGTCTCGTTGCTGAGAGATGCGGTCCCGCTGTTCCTGGGAGAGAAAACAAGTGGTCCAATCGAAAAGAGGGGTGGTTGGTGAGGAGACAGATGATCTCATTGTCCCAGGGAATGAAGAATATGTTTGTGCGAGTCCGATGAAGTCGTTTGGAGGGGCTATGAGGCGGTGTACCATGCCTAGCATGTCCACCGACCTCACAACGTGTTGGCAGCGAGAGCATGGGTGGGATTGCCGTGGCCGAATGTCATGAATCACCCTGACTCAGCATCGCAGATATCCTTTTTCGGGTTCTATCACATTCCTTTTTGGGAATAACCCGTGCTTGATCGGGTTATTCCCTGGCCCACAACACTCACTCGACCCTCAGGGACATGAACTCCCTTGGACTTTTATTGGAATCCATGCAGACATGGATTCCTCACCACTTTACCACCCAGGTTCTTATTGCAGTAACCCGGGACCTCTATACGACGATGGCATGACACCATACACATGCAACCCGGGTTCTGTGCCGCTAGTAACCCGGACTCCTTTGTGCCGATGACCATATCCAATGGGTCATGACTACACTCCTTTATGTTGGTGGATATTCACTCCTGATATCCCTGCCAAGATGACTACACTCCTGAATGGCGACAGGTGTCCCCTGGGTGCCACCTGTCGACTCCTTTATGCTCATGACTCCTTGGTGACCCCTAGATGCTGTGGTGATACACATAGGGACTAGGAGCATCAGCATTAATGTTCCTTGATGCTGGATACAGTAACCAATCGCGATCGTATTTAATTTATGTAGAAAGGTATATAAACTCGGTAGAATCTCCCCTGTACAGTAGATTCTACCTCGTCTATACTCAGGCCTTACTTTGGCTGGATTGCTTGGTTTCTTGAACTTGAGTCTGAGTGCTCTTGTTCTCATCTTGTTGTTCTGGTCTTGCCTTCGCTCCCCTTTCACTCGACAACACCAGAAACTCCTACTCTCTGTGTCTTTGCCTTAGGATACCGACCTAGCAGTGTTGGATCTGGCCCGTTAGGTAGCAGCAAGGAGAGACACTCACCTACCAAGGGGAAGAGAATCACCACACTAGTTCCCTGGCAGGGTTGTACAGAGACTGGTTCGCCTGAAGTTCCCCTCAAGCACCCCTCGGTCTTGGATCCAGTTGGAACCCCTGTTTGGAGTACCCCTGAGTCGGGTTCCGCCTCTCGGGTTCTTGGGACGCAACCCCAACCCCCTATCCAGAACCCGAAGCCCCTATTTGAGCCACCCGAAGCGGGTTCCTCTCACTAGGGTCTGGTGCATAGTTGCAGTACTCTCGCTGCAATATCTTCGGGTTCTTCTGCATGGGTTGCTCACCACCTATGGATGCTGGCCTGGTTGGCCACATCCTCCTCTTGGATCCTCGACACACGGTCATGCGCTATTCGAGCGGTGACGGATTCTCCCTCAACACCTAGGGATGGCTGCTGTAGACGTGGTCCAGCCCGACCTAAGGGCCATTGCTGACACCGAAAGTGCGCGATTTCTCAAGCGCTCGGCATGCATGGTGACAAAGCTCCGCAGATGTCGGGGATGTGAACAAGACAGGTACAACATGTCCCATTCCCTCGCCGAGCAACGAAATGAAGATGGACCGGAAACCATTGTCCTCGATCTTCGCACCCATGTTGTCGCCACCTGCCAGAGGTTGAGGAGACGGGCGACGTGCTCGATCATCGGGGTGCCTGGAACCAGGTACGCGGTTGTGCAAATCCGGAGGGTGTTTGACTAAACCCCATGTCGGTCTCCTTTATTGTGGTTGTCTTCAAGTGACTGGCAGCGCCTCTGCAGCAGTACTGTCGACCTTCAGACCCAAACCAACAGGGTTCTGACGTTGAGGACAAGCAACGCAACCCCCATGAGTCGCGATGCAGATTACTGTTCGAGCGAGGGTGTCAACGAGTAAACACTGGTAGGGGTCGGGGGGTAGAGGAGTCATCTGGGCAGTGTTTCCAGCAGCGGGTGAACGGGTTGGCTAATTGTGCCGTCGAGGTAGCCACCCAAGCCACGGCTTGGTGAGGGCCATGATCTTGGTTTTTAAAACCCATAATAACCCGTGCTATCGAACTTCTCCCCATCTGGAGTAACGGCACACCGGTATAATTTGAAGACATGATGTCAGCAGCAAGTAAATAAAGTTCTCTTGAGTCGATCTGTGGTGAGTATATTCCGAGAGCAAGTTAGGCAACGGGCCCATAACCTGTAGGAATATATATTCAGACGGGCACATAAGGTGAACGGCTATATATTCAATACCTGTCAGGAATATATACTAAGTACTTAGAGTAAGTATGAGAAGAATAACTAAAGACGAGAGAACATACCTCAGACGGGCACGATAAGGTGAACGGCTGAGTAATGACTTGGTGTAGTAGAGGAATAAGTAGTCGGAATAAACGGAATAAACTCTGTGCGGCATAAACTCCGTTGGAGGCGTACAGTACAGATTACGGGGGAGGTTTACACAACCGGCACAAAGTGCCGGTGTCGACTTATGGCGCGTCGAGCCAATACTTCAACACCAAGTGACTGGTATGGCGGCGAAATTTGTGAGTGCAAGGAGCCTCAATTTACATGTGACCGAATTGAGGTAGAGACGGGCTTGGGTCTCTCCGCCCTCCTGGGCTTTCATTCCAATCCTTTGGACCTTTCCCAGATCCACATCATTTCCCTTCTTCTTTTTCTGCTTTCACCTGAGAGCTTCCATTGTCAACTCTCTCATTGTTGCTGGTCTCCACATATGCGGCTTTTTTTCCTCTTCAAGGACTCCTGTCGAACCCACCTATTAATCCAATTATCCCTTCTAGTTAGAGGGGCGGATATGATGTGTGTATCCCCTCTAGTTAGAGGGATGATCGAAATCCTCGCATGCTGCAGAATACGCTACAAAAATGCTGCAAACTGCTGCAGATCATGCTGCAAACATGCTGCAAATATGCTGCAGCGGACCTTGCTAGCATTTCAGGTGTGTCCTTAAGTAAGCTACGCATCACCGCCGTCGGTGGCGGGGTGCGCCCCCTTCCCAAAAGGAAATCACCCAAGAAAAAATTAAGAACATCTAAGTAAATACAAGGTGTACTAGCAGTATCGCATCCAAGAAAAAATGTATATAGGGATGTATTTACGATTAGAATATGCATGTATAAACTATTAAGCCATAGGTGATAAAGTACTGTATAGCTAAGGGCGCTGCCTGGGGGGCCGCCTCGCTTCCCCTTGACCATGGGGCGTGCAGGTGTGACCTGGCTCGCAGGTGCGATGGAGGCGGCAGGTGAGCGCGGGGCAGATGAGCGCGGGGCAGGGGACAAGGGGTGCGCAGCAGCAGAGGCGGACTCGGCGCGTTTGGGAGAGGCGGCTGAGGTGGATGCAGCAGGTGAGCGCGGGGTCGGGGACACAGAGCGCACAGCACAGCGGGGCTTGCAGCCTTCTTGGCAAGACGCCTTGGCTTCGGCCTTGGCTTTGCCCTGCAGGCGCGGCAGGCTTGTCCTCACGGGGGCTTGTCTTCTTGCGCTTCGCGGGGGGCACGCGTCGTCCTCTTCAGCGCTGGCCTTCTTGTGCTTCTCTTTCGTGGGGGGCTCGCCGTCGGTGTTGCCTGCGCTAATCTTCTTGCGCTTCTTCGGGGGGTGCGCCGTCACCGTCCCCAGCACTGGCCTTCTTGCGCTTCTTCGTGGGGAGCTGCTGTCGCCGGCCCTGGTCTTCTTGGGCTTCGCGGTGGCGTTTTTTCTTATGCCTCGCGGAGGTGTCTTCAGGGGGGGCACGTGCCTTCTTGGTGAAGCGCACATTGCTCGTGGCCTTGCCTTTCCCTTCCCCTTTCTTCACCGCATCCTCCACCAGTGCGAGCAGCTTCTGGCGCACCGTTACCCCGTCTCCCTTTGATGCCTGCTTGCCGCCACTCTCGTCCTCCTCGCTCGACTCCTCGCTCAACCAGTTCCCTTCCTCTGGCACTCGAACTCTTTGTCACCGTGCGGCTTGACTTCCTCCTCATTGTCCCTGCTCCCTCTTCGGCTTCACCTTCGCTCCCCCTTCTCGACCATGTCCTCGAAGTTCTTGAGGATACGCTCACGCTCCGTCGGGGCTGAGGCCCTGTCCACCGGAAGTCCCCGCCTGAGGGCGTCCGGAGGATTTTAAGGGGGGGGAGCGCGCTCTGCAGTGACAGTGTTTTGAATGCAACGCCCTGTGGCCAGCCTACGAGCCCGACATTCTTGCCCTCGACCATAGAGCTGATATAATTCTCATAGTTCATGGCAATCTTCGTTCGCCTTGTGACAGCCACTGTAAACGAGCCATCAGAATACCATACAAACAAGAATAGGGGTGCTCAATTCTTAGTTCGAATGGGTTCAGTTCGGATTTTAATAATATTCAGGGCACATGATTGGCTGATTAAATATTAAAATCCGAACTGAAGAGTTCAAGCTGGGAATTGGGCACCCCTAGTGGGGGGAGGAGCTGCGGGACGTACTGAGCCCAGTGAGTATCATGTCGGTGCACTCCTTCTGCATCGCCCGCAGTGTGTTACCCCCTTTGGTGCCTGCCGCAAACACGTTAGAACAAACAAAAAAAAGAAAGTGAGTCGTTAAAAACACAAGACGCACCCTTCTCCCCGGTTCACCGCCCACAGCTCGAACAGTGCGCTCACATCCGCCGGCTCCTTCTTTAAGATGTCTCGGAAAAAAATCCAGCGCAACCCCCGGTACTGATGGTGGTGGGGGTGGACGTGTCGTGAAGGTGACCTCGCGAGAACATCGCGAAGCCGACCATGTTCGCGCGCTGAGCCATCCCATTTAACTAATCGAGGGGTTGGCATCAGAATCCCGTTTTTTTTTTAATAAAAAAAAGAGAGAGAGAGGAAGAGCACACCTCCTCCACCCAAGCGGGCCATGGTGTGCTTTATATCCGCATTCGCAGAGATGTTGTTGGCACACGTCCCGCGGCACTTGCGGTTGCGCTTTCGCTTCAAGGTCGGCGAGCATCTGCACCTCCTCCTCCGTTGTATACCCCTCGAGCAGCGAAAGGTCGTCCTTCACAATCGCCTTGACCTCGGGGATGGTCAAGCGGCTGCCTTCCTCGCGGTTCTACAACATGTCCAGTGAGTCGACTTCCGAAAGAAGAAAAAAGGAAAGCTTACCTGCGTTCAGGTCGGCCATAATCACAGAAATTTTGGCATTGTAGAGACTGGGTTTGCGGGGCATTTTGTAGGTGGAAGTGGCGAGCATACGCTGGCGCACATCCTTCACTTTCATGCTGTACTTCTCAGCCAGCTTTTCCGCGCGCTCATCAAGCTCCTTGTCCAGCACGTCCAGGTCTCCGCCAAGTCACTTCATTTTCGAGGTGTTGGAGCTGCGCTTCTTGAGAGTGGAAGCGCGAGCATTCTTCCCGCCCAGCCTGTGCTTGCGCTTGTTTACGGGAATGCGCGGATGGCCTGGGTTGGAGTGGCCAAATCTTCCCAGTCGTCGTCGCCATCATCGAGTTCGAGGTCGATGACACGTCGTGGGGGAGCCGGCGTATCACGCTCGGATCCCGAGTGTGTCGTCGTCATCCGAGGGCATTTTGAGTCCCAGTCGGTAGCCAGATGAGTTGAGATCCAAATTTTTGGCCTTGTCTGCCATCACACGTATCGTCTTCCACTGCACGTGCGCACATCTTGGTTCTCAGTTCTTCCTCGATTTTTTGTGTGGCTTTTGGCTAAATGAAACTTGCATTTTCCCTTGTAAAGCCATGAATTCACCAGGAATACGAGGAAGAGAACAAAGAACATAGGTAATGTACGAGATCAAAAAATAAAATAAAACCAGCTGTCTGCGCATGCCCACTTTGAACGCGTACAAAGCAATGGAGGAACAAAAAAAAAAACGGAAGACTCATGCCACCGCTGCCGCATGCGGCGGCGTGGAGAAAAATTCCTCCAGATCCTCGACCTCGAGGACCTGGACACTCTCCCCCCTTCCCCATCTCGCGCACAGCCGTTGCACTTGAGGTCCCAGATAAACGGCATCAGGTTTCGAGACTAGAAACAAGAAGCAAGAAAAAACTTACGGGTCTTTATACAGTGTCCGCGTACTCTTATTGAAAAGTATGGGCGGCTCGGCATGGCAATGTGACTGCACACCCGTGCTTGGCGAGCCGCCAGCATGAAGGTGGGTCGCAGCCGGTCTGGAGGAGGGCGGTGCTGGGGGAGAGAGCGAAGTGGGGGCGCGGCGCGGGACGTGCTTGAACCCACGGATGCCAACAGGCTCGACACCGAGGAGATTGAGCCCAACACTCATCCCAGTGGAGGGACAGGTGGGGGAGGTGTTGGGTCCAGGGCGCGTGCGGCGAAACCGAGTGCGCGCTGGCAGATGTTCTGTGTTTGTCCGATGATGGCGAGCTTGCAGGCGATGGGTGCTTGCACACATGACTCAGTGGCGAGACCCTCGCTGTCTCCTCGGAAGAGCGGTGTCTTGGCTGCCTCCACCTCGTGTTCACGGGCGTCTCGCACTTGACCGACGCGCGCACCTCGCGCTTGACCGAGGCACGCGGCTCCTGCTTGACCGAGGTGCACACTGCGTTGACCGGGGCTGAACGCGACACAGAACGTGCGGGGGTCGAAAATGGTGGAGGTGAGCCATTCTCTTCCGAGCCTTTCGCCGTTGTGGTGGTGATTCTTGCGACAGTTTGCTGCCTAGTAAGCCTCCACCTCTGTGTGCGTGCGGAAGGTGAAGACTGGGGCGCCCGAGACATCAGCCTGATGCTCGGCGTCCGTTCTGAGCTGCGAGGTGGGTACCAGAATGAAACAGAAAAAAAAAACACGCACCGTTTTGTAAACAGCCCAGCATGGAGAACAAGGAACCATGACTTGCGCGCATTGCCGTTGTGCCTCGTGGTCCGTCCTGTAGTTTGTGTGGTTGGGGTAGAAGGGAGCCGGGCAGGTCCAGGCCATGAAGACGAGATTGTGGTGGTGAAGAACAAGAAAAGGTGTCACGCTTTGGTTTGGGCCAAATCGGGACAGAAGCCACTGATGCTGGACTCGTCTCTCGCGGCCTCAAATTTCTGTAGTTGTAGACCAAGAAACCTGTATAGCATTCAAAAAGCCTACCATATTTACCTTGATAATGCTGTAGCTTCACTCTTTTTTGCCTTCTTTTCTTTTGCTTCACCATCTTTCTCTTTATGTGCCTCGGGTGCGTTTGCCATGTCCTTGCGGGTACTGCCGCGAAATCCCCCGGTAGCTCGTCTACACCGAGTAGTCGCTGGTGGGCGAGGGTAGTAGTCGTGGAAGGCGCTCCTACACGACCGAATTCAGCGAGAAATTTCCTGTAAAAAAAATCAATCCTGCCTCCAAAACTCAGTGAAAATGAGCGCACCTCTTGCATAGCCTGTACGAGGTAGCGCCAACATCTAGGTTTGAGAAGTGGAAATGGCCAGTGAGGAGACTTACCGCCTCTCGATACTCAGCATCTCTGCTTGACGCTGCTTTTCGTTCCAGCCTCCTTTTCAACGGTTTGGCCCCCTTGCGTAGCCTGCAAGCGTTGAGTACCAGGACATTGGGCATTACCTATGAAAGTATGTACCGGCCCATCCTCTCGCGGGCCTTCTCTCTCGTGTTGCTTCGAGGTTTCTGGCAAACGATGAGCTCATGCCAATTTAGAGCCGATGCAAAATACTTTTCGCGGTACCTGTGCTGAGCCTCGGCATGCTTGCAGCTCTTGTCCTCATCGGTAAGGGCCGGTTTGTCAAGTTTGCGAGATGGGGTTGAGGACGACATTGGAAGAAGAAGGAAAGAAGTGTGTTTACCTACGTAAACAAAGGTCCAAGTACAGCCCAACTAGCATGTTCGTGATCAAGTCTGTCTTTTCATTTATTGAATTTCATCAAGCCATGTGGGACACACAAAATAAATACAGAGTGTTTTACCTAGGTCTACGCTACCTCTCGAAAAAACCCACTTCAATATGCCTGCCATGGATGCTAAAAGAAAATGTTCTTCAAGGCCATCAAAGGCGCGTTCGTGATATCGGCTTTATCGGCCGGGCCCAATCCCAGCCCCGTTCTCCCTCGACTTCAAGCTCACAAAAGTCCCAGAAAAATGTATAAATGGAATAATATCGCAGAGCAGCGTTACATGGTGAACTCCAGCTACCCATGGTTTATAGCTCGACAACAACAGAAACATCTTCAATTTGCAATGCCCCGCCATCGACGATGACAGCTTGCGCGCATTGATGACAAGCCATCGGCAGTCGCGACATTCGCATGCGCGACAGCGAGCATCTCCAACGACATCGCTACTCTCCGGGGGACGTCCTAGGAGCTAAGTGAACACTTTAATTGAAGAGATTCGGTGCAGAACTGACCTTGAAAAGACCTGTTGTGGGTCATACCTAATTTGGCAGCGTGATGGCGTCGGCGGGGTCAGCATGGGTGCGCTCGGCAGCGTGAGGCTTAAATTGCAAGCCCACCTTTCTGAAAAACACCCTAAAGTCTAATTGGTGTTTTTTTCCCAAGTGCTTCGGGGACAACACTCACTGTTGTAGACATACCACACTGATTTGGCAGAGTGTCGGTGTCGACGGGGTCAGCGTGCGCGGCAGTGTGCAATGGACAGCCGAAATTACCGTCCCAGATGCTAGAGAATGTCCTAGGGGCCCAGTGAGTATTTTATTTAGGGTATTCAGCCAAGAACTCACCATTTCAGACATGTTTTCATAAAAGGCTTAAGCGCACCTGCTGTTCTGAGCCTCGGACTTTCGTGCGGTGCAGTGGGAAAGCTCTCACTGCATCTTCAGCGGTGTATTAAGAGAACAAAACAAAAACAAAAAACGATTTTACTTACAATGTGACGCACACGAGCCGGCTGTTGGCCTGAGGTCAAAAATACAGTGGGAATGTCCTGCAGGCGAAAGCCGGTTGTATATATTTGTTCTTTGGGTTTTCCCGAAATGTTTTCGAAGGGTCCCAAGGAGTGGTGCGGCACAGAAGGATGGGCCTTAAGACGTTCTGTTTCGCATAATGGGGTATGCTTTGGTGAGGGAGAACGATGATACAGAAGTGGCCGGGGCACTGAGATAATAAATAGAAGGGGAACAAGACAAGATGAAAAGCATTGTAGGGCTGCCACAGGACCCGCGAGCGGGTGGCGTATTCAGAAGCAGAACAGAGAAGGAAAAGGGCCTGAGAAGTGGGAGGTTCGGGGTGGGGATAGCGCTGGTGTATGGAGAGACACATTGCAGCTTTGAGCCACGAAGAACGCCGAGGAAGCTGATAGCAGTTGACTGTAAGTTTCAAGTTTAGCTTTGTTCAAAGTGTGGCAAGTAGGGTTTACTTGCACTTGTTTGGCAACGGTCTTGAGGACGATGGAGACTCCGTCGAGATTAGTAAGCTCTCGACGGAGTCTCCATCGTCCTACCTACCACGTGATCACGTGTAGCGCGTCAAATTAAAGACCGAGCGGATTGCCGGGATGCTTGCTCGTGCCATGTTACTAATGTGACCGAAATCACAGCTTCACTTCACGCATGAATCGACACACAACAACTGTGCAGTCGGGGAGCGTGGGCTCCAAGAGACTCCAAATATTCAGCACGGACCGCAAGACAGCCATCCACCCACATCCATGCGTTCAAGAGCAAACACTGGGCCCCCGTGCAATTGCAGAATACAGACGCCACGGGCAGGAAGATGCAAGAATCCGTTTGGAGAGTATGTTTTTTTCTTCTTTCTGAACTCAGCTCTGGGGCTGATTTCTCTAGACATGGAGACTGGCCCAACGTGACGCCGTCACGAGCCTTCAAGGTTTGGCTGAAGACTCTAACTTCGATGCTGGTGCAACCCATTTCGACATGGAAGGAGTCCTCGACGGCTCGGAGCGTATCGACATCAGCCATGCTGGGGGCGAAATGGGCTCATGGGAGGATGATATCGAGGAGGGTAGCGATGAGGAAGGGCCTGAGGTGAAGAGAAGGTAGGTCTCTTGTTTTCATATTGCTGCTTCGATATTTTTCCTCAAATACTGGGTGCTGATTTTATTTCTTGACGCTATCTAGAAAGGCAGAGGATTCTCGGACTCAATGCGACTGCACTGAGATTAGAAACCTCGCGTTCCAAGGCCAGATGCCTGCAATGGTCACCGCCTACATCCGCTACTGCGTGGAGGAGGAGATGCCGGCTCGCCCGCGAGACACACCGCAACCAGGGGCCGCCAACGGTTGAGGAGGTGTATGAGATAATTGTGGTGGATATGTTTGGTGCGTGTTTTTTTCTTTTTTCTTTTCATGTTTGCAACAGAGTACTGATTTATGGCAGACACATCCGAGGTCAACGTGAAGCTGGACCCCCGTGGCGATGGCATTGCTCCAGCCTTGATCCTCGAAGGCTTGGTGCCCTGCGCGCCATACAAGCCGGATGTTGCGATCACCGTGCGCGTGCTTGAAGTGTTCCGTGTTCTGCATGCGCGCGCTCCTCAGCTCGCCATTCAGCCGTATGTCAAGTCTCTCTGTGATCTTCACGGGGTGCGTTTAATATTTACGGATTTATTCTAAAGCTGGGCTAATTGTTTTTTCAGGTGCCGTTTAAGCCATATCTCTCCCAGCAATTTTCTATCGCCTATGATATGTACCTCGCCATCCGGCGTCAAACGGACGAGCGTGTCATGAATGCGCTGGGCCGCGATTCGAAGTGGCGCTTGAAGCACGTGTGCCCGGCTTGCATGTACAAGCTCGAGGGCGAAGACCAGCTCATCTTCGACATGCTGACCACAATGGACGGCAACGACTCGTTGAAGAGAGTCCTCCGGCGCCTGACCTCGGATGGCGAGGGGCGATGGAGATCTCATGCTCGGGAGGTCGAAGGAACACGTCGACAATCGCGATGCGGGCAATGGGTACTACCTCTCGCGTGATTGTGTAGATGCGTGGGCAAAGACGCGCCTTGCGGAGACCTGCCCATGGAGGCCCAATTCAGTGCGTGTTTTTCAATGGTGCTTTTTGAATTTCTACTTACTATTGATCAGGGCAGGGATAACCCCTGTGCAGACCGCTGGAAGAATATGGTCAACGACGTTACGTCAAAGATGTGGGGCATCTTCGACGAAACGGGTGTCTTTCTGGCGCTCTGCCGCCACGGTTTTGTGCTGGTCATCGCCGACATGATCAGAAGCGGCGAGCTGTGAGGGGTGCTCAATCAGAAAGTTATCTAGCTAATTGTTTTGTTTACAGCGCGAGTACCCACTCGCAGTCGTCCAGGAGCTACTCGATGTCTTTGGCATGAAGCTTGGTGCTGGGTACGACATCGGGTGCCACTTCGATGCGACAGTGCGCTACAGCCAGCTGGGCGATCAGGCAAGGGCCAACAAACTCAAATGCCTTGTGGGGTCGTTCCATGGGCACGTGTACAATCGCCTCTGCCAGCTCAGTTTTCTGGCCACATACGTCGAAGGGATAGGCCTTGAGGACCTTGAGGGCTGCGAGCGGTACTTCTCGTGCTCGAACGCCCTCGCCAAAATCTTGCCGCTATGCCAGCAGATTTCACCCGGCAGCAAGAAATCACAACGTACGCGAAGCACTTTGACAGCTTCGAGACATACGCCAACCTCAGTACATGCACCCCCCGTTTCATTCACGCTGTACTAACTACTTGTCTACGTAAATTCCTTTGCACAAACTACCGGCAGGCCCTAACCATCCTCAAGACGGAGCCTGCGCTGCAGGACTGGATGCGCCAGGAGCATGTCCGAGAGCTTCGACGAGTTCCACCAGTGGCTGCTGGAGGAGAAGGAGTACCTCGTCGGCCTCAAGCACACGGCCAAGACGAATATCGAGACGCTCGAGATGGAGTACGTGCAAAAGCTTGTAAACCTGAGCGTGAGCAAGTAAGTCTTCTTTGTTTCTTAATATTATATGGAAAAAAGGAACTAACACGTTGCCAGGGAAAAATACACCGTTGTCCAGGAGCAGGCAAGGCGTGCAAGGGCTGACGATGCAGCATACACGCCCGATGTCTCGAAGGCAGAGGTGGCGAGGGCGACATGCGAAGGAGAAGGTTGAGAAGGACCTTGAGAGCGTCCATGCTCTTGAGGCGCAGCTTGACGTCGCCGAGCGTTGGACAGTGGCATCGCCGAAGTGGGTTTCAACAGTGGTGGAGATCAGGAAGAGGAAGTACCAGCTTGCGCTTGACGCGCTTGAGCTGCTCATTGTGGAGCGCATCTTTGAGCTAACCAAGATGAAGCAGTCTGAGACAGGTGCGTCTTCCATCTACTAATATTTTCGTCTATTCTAAGTTTTTATATAGGGTAAAGATGCGCAAGCACATTGCCAGGCCCTTCAAGCAAGGTCAAAGGCTGTGAAGCATGCCATCGACAATTACAATGCCGCCGCCAGCTTGCTGGACCCACCGATGCCCCATCTCACCTGGGAGCAAGTCGTTGAGTACGCCTTCCTTACGGACTTTGACATCCTACGGGACACACGCGCTGAGGTCCAGTCCTGTCCGTGGACGCGCCCCGCCTACCGGCTGGCGATGGACCGCTACTTCAAGATCCTCCGTGCGAGGAGGAGATCAAATGACTCAATGTCGAGATCCCCCGTGTGGTGACATGGATCCGCAACGAGTACAAGGTGCTCCGCAGGAAGGAGCACGAGCTGGAGCTTGAAGCGGGCAAGACGGAGGAGCAGGTGGAGGCAGATCGGGGGCTGGCGCTACAGGTGCGCAGGTACCGAGAGCGGCACGGACGCTTTGACGATGACCACATGCGCCGGTTCTGGGCATTGGCCAAGGAACCGGGCTTCACCGGGTCGCTGGTGCCGGGGAAGGCACTGGAGGTGTTGGCTGCGCAGAGGGAGGCACGCGAGGCAGAGAGAGTTGCATGTGCAGCGGCCAATGCGTAATGAGAGAGAGGGCGAGGAGATGCAGGTGGACAGCTCCGACGAGGAGGGGGGGCGGGTGTTTGTGCGGCCAAGGGTGCCCTCGGCGAGGGTGCGCAGGGCGATGCAGGTGGTGAGTTCGGATGAGGAGGAGGAGGAGGAGCGGGTGTTCTCTCACAACACCATGTCGAGCTGACGTAGGGGTGCAGATGAGGAGATGCAAGAGGGGTGGTCAGATGAAGAGGGTGATGAGAAGCTGGAGTCGGCGCTGTCAGAAAAGCTGTACACGCTCTCAATGCTTGCGGCTGACAACGTGCGGAGTGCAGGGGGGGGGGGACAATGAGTGCTAGTTTAGCTCCCCGTTTTTTATTTTATTTTCACTGTATTTTATTGTGTTTATCGGTATTTCTTTGAGTGATTTCCTTTTGGGAAGGGGCGCGCACGCTGCCGACAGCGGTGATGCGTAGCTTACTTAAGGACACATCTGAAATGCTACAAGTCCGCTGCAGCATATTTGCAGCATGTTTGCAGCATGATCTGCAGCATGTTTGCAGCGTTTTTGTAGCGTATTCTGCAGCATGCGAGGATTTCGATTATCCCCTCTAACTAGAGGGGATACACACATCATATCCTCCCTTCTAACTAGAGGGGATAATTGGGATTAGTAGGTGGTCGAACCTGCTGAACCTCTGCAGCCTTCTACTTTGCTTCGGCAACCTTGAATTTGAGAGGAAGCCTGTTCGCTTTCTGGTGGCTCATCCAGAATTTGTAGAGCATATCTTTGACCATCTGGGATGGTGTCAGCAACGGCCTCTGGATCGGCTAAACAACGAGTAACCCGACGAGAACCCCAACCAGGATAAACCCGATAGACGTTAATAGCTCGTGTGTTCCCCGAGCAGTAGGACCAGTTGTACGGCGTCCTCCCTAGGAGGCCGTATGTCGTAGGTCGGGATGCGAGGTGGAACCCAGAACGAGTCGAAGAGGGTGTGATATCCACTTAGGTACAAAACCCGAGGCGTGGATTCAACCCGTAGTACGGTGCGAGGGAAGTGGGGCAGGGTGGAGACAATGCCTATGTCAAGCCAAGGTAGAAGCCTGAGATTAGACGAGGTAGAATCTACTGTACATGGAGATTCTACCGTGCTTATATAGGCTTCTAATAAATTAAAGCGATCACGGTCAATCGCGATCGGTTCCTGCACCGTAGCATTAAGGAGCACTAATGCTGATGCTCCTGGACTCCTCTGTGTTGGTTTCCATGGCGTCGGTGGACCTAGGAGACCTGACGTTCGGGTTTCCTAGTCCTGAGTGTCATCGTATCCAGTGATTCAAACCCCGATCGGTTTGCAACCACTCCTGTACTTCGTGTACGCTTCTGTGTCAACCTGTTGGTGCATCCGGGGACTAGGATCCATCTGTACGGGTTCCTGGTCCCTAACGTCTTCGGTATCCCGTGGCGCAGACTCCCCGAGTCTGCAGCTTTAGAATCCGAGGCCGGGTTTCAACCGTGAGAAGGTCACGTGGTGGCGTCATGAGAGTCCCGTGCCGCTAAGACACGTCTGTATCCATACGGACGCGTCGCGCGAAAAGGTAGAACCCGGGCGATTCATAACAGATGGATCCCTAAGGCCCAGACCCTCCGGCAGGTATCCGTTGGAGATCAGCTTGCGAGCACCCTCTGGTGTAGACATTGCAACCCATGGGGGGGACGAAGATCCCTATTCCCATTTTCTACCCTTTCCTCCCTTCATTTCGATGATCCACACCTTCTAATACCGCCGTTATCATGCCTCCACTCATTTCCCACACTCCTGCGCTTGTTTTGAGGCCGAATCCTTTATCCGTCTCATTACCCCTATGCCAACTCATCACTCACCTCTTGCTCCTTGCTTCAACGGTTCTCGGGTCCGCGAGTTCTTGTTTGAAATCCTGCTTCTTGGCGAACACGCCGGCATCCCAGACACTGACTCACTTGTTCCCTTCATAGCTTCCTATTCGTCCGACCATGTCCGCGAGCTCATCCGATATATGCCCGAGTTTGATTCCGAGGTGCCGAACAAGACCTGGAGTGCTGCCGAAACGGTTCTTCTCGCTCTTTATGCCAATTACGATGCGAAACCGCGGGTGCGAGTGGGAGATTTGATCGAATTGTGTCGAGTTCATTACGCTAAGTCGTCCCTTTGGAATCTATCTGAGCTACAACAATACTTACTTCAGTTCATGTCCCTTGCAGCACCGCTCCTCAAACAACGTGATATCACCGAATCCCCGCGCCATTTTTATTTCATAAGCGGTATCCCTGAGCAAATGAAGTGGACGCTTATTAGACAAGTTCCCGAGCACCAGCGTACGCGTTCCAATCCTCCTCCACTAACAGTTTCTATAGGAATACTCCGCAAGCTTCTTGACGATGATTTCCTTCGTCCCGAGCTTTGGTGTGAGTCCCAAGAGCCACTTTTCAAGTCCAACGAGCCCATTTCACCCGGAATACCTGCAAACGAGCTGAGTTGTTTCTCTGATTCACGTCCTGCGTTGTTACTTCCAATTCTCCAGGGTAGTTCGTCAAGTTTCCCCCTGCCTGATTCCACATCATCTCAGCCCGATTTCCTCCTGAGCCATGGCTCTTCTATGACGTCTCGAGCTACCCTCGAGACTGAGACAGAAACAACCATGAACGAATCTGGTTCCGCCAATTTGAGCCCAAAGGAAAGTAACATTTATTATTGCTATTCTCATCAAAGTACTGACCTATCCTCCCACGTGTCGAGACTTCCCAGTGATTCGGACGATTCCAAGCCGCCAACCACATCCTCCTCAACCGAGAGTGACAGTGAAGACTTGGCTGAAATTCGAGATATTTCTGAGAACAAGCTGAGTTTTCTTTCCGATATCTCGGACTCATTCCACAAATCTGAAATCCTTGGTAATCCTCCTACCGAATCTGTCACAGTTGCATTCGAAAACGAATTCGCCTCAATCCTGGAGCTCTACATGACCGACGAGCTGATTTCGAGTTGGAGCTCAATCTCTCCAAATCTTATTCCCAGAACGAGCACGTCTCTTCGAATCAGCTGAGTTTCACATCCTCTCTTCATGGATTCCCCATTTCCTCCGCCCTTTATCCCAATTGTGTCACTGAATGGATTATAGACTCAAATTATATCGAGGATTCAAGCTCTGAGCTCGTCCCAAATAATTCCCTCCCCACCTGAGACAGATTGCATGTGCGAATTGGAGTCTTTGGGAGCCTATATAGAGCTTGAGTATTCCCCTTCCCTTGTCCGATCTCGATTATCGCTCCACGTCCGAGTCTGTCACTGATTTATTCATCAACCTTTTTATAAGTCAGGAAACATTCGTCGAACCCGATTCTCGACTTCCCGCATCACTCGAGTCTGATTTCCCACTCATTACCCACTCTCACAACTCGCCTTCCCCGACTCCCACGCACGTTATCGGCAGGACTGGGCCAGGGACAGCAGTATACGAGTCTACGTCCGCTTCTTTGATTCTGAAGGAGAGTACCAATTGTTACTGCTATTCTCATCAAAGTACTGACCTGTTCTCCTACGAGTCAAGCTTCACCTGCACCTCACACGATCTAACGACCTTATCTAATTCGTCTGAAGCTGGATCCGACTTCAAAGCTCGAAGCTATGGTCAAGACATCCACCTGAACGAGCTGAGTTATATTCCTTGCATCTCTGAATCTGCGCTCGAGCCCGAGGCTCTGAACCACTCTGTTACTGAGTCCGATACAGTATCTATTGAAAAACGAGATAGTCACTATTATTGAGCTCTATTCACCTGACCAGCTGAGTTCTCCTGCCGATTTTGTTTGCTCCTCTCCTGATTCTGAGCTCGAGCTTGACGTTGTCGAGTTTACAGCACTTTGCGGAACATAAGGCGCAGCCTGTTTTTTTCTATTTTCGACAGTTTTGACTAGAACGGCCGCCACGGGCTGAGTTTTGATCGCATTTCCTTGGGAATAGGCGCGTTCAAATCGCATTGAAAATCCGCAGAGGATGAAATACCGGCTTTTTTGATGTAAATACGTAATAGAATTTCTTCAGAAATATCATGGTTTTGACTAGGACAGCTGTAGCCCAATGAATAATGGTCTGATCAAGCTAATTCTTGAATATGTTATGTATCTGGGATGTCACTAGTGGATGGCTCACCACCACAAGCAATATCCTTACCCAACGTGATTTTGCGCTCAGTTTAGTGAGGGCAATATTCATGTCCCTGTGAGAAGCAGAGCTCTGGATTGAAATTGGGGTATACCCATATCTTTAGACCTCATGGTCCCCCTAGAGATGGTTTTAGATACACGACACATCCAAAAACTAGGTCAATCGGACCATTATTCATTGTGCTACAGCTGTCCTAGTCAAAACCATGATATTTCTGAAGAAATTCTAGTACATAGTTACATCAAAAAAGCCGGTATTTCATCCTCTGCGGATTTCAATGCGATTCGAACGCGCCTACTCCCAAGGAAATATAATCAAAACTCAGCCTGTGGCAGCTGTTCTAGTCAAAACTGTCGAAAATAGAAAAAAACAGGCCGCGCCTTATGTTCCGCAAAGTGCTGTAATTTGCAGAACGAATGTACCGCGCCCGATCAAGCTGACTTCTGCGTCCTCTGTCCCCGAATTCTGTTCTTCAGTCGAGATTCGTCAGGATTCTATCACGGAATGGCTTCTGAACTTAGATTACACTGCGCAACAAAAGTTCCGAGCTCGGTCAGAGTATTCCCTCCGCTCACAAGACACATTTCCTGCGCGACCTGGATGAATTTGAAGACGATCCCAAGCTGAGTATTCTCCCTCTCATATCCGATCTCTCACTCGATTCCATGTTCGACTCCGTTACTGATTTATTCATCGACCTTTTTATAGGTCAGGAAAGATTCATCGAACTCAATTCTCTATTGCCCATATTGCCTGCGCCACACCCAAGCGAAGCTATGATGAGTTCCTTTTGTTACAACGATTCTGACGACGACCTGCGCACCATCCCAGAGCTTTATTTCGAGACAACCAACTGCGCCGAGACCCCCGAGCATCCGAGCCTATCTGAGTTTACTATTCGAGCTGAGCCCCAGCCTTTCTTTCTGCACAAATCCTACCAAATTGTTTCGTTTCAGAGCTACTTATCAAATCACACGTGGACGTCGAGCCAATGGATGAACCACCGAGTTATAAGGAATCGATTCTCATTTCGGAGCCAAGTTTCTCATATGCTCGCCCTCATATCAGAGCTGAGTCTTGTTTATCTATACCTATCCCCTCGACCCATTATCGTTCCACATCCTCGTGTCCATCTATCTTATACTCGTTCTTTGTTCCCTGCTTTTGCCTTTTCGATTTGAGTTCAATGCTGACCACAATTTTGAGACTATAGTGCATCATGGTTCGAACACACATGCCAAACACCAAGGCGCTCACATGGTTTCCGAGCGAGCAACGTGTTCACTGTTGATTCCCAGCTCAATTCTTGCGGAGCGTCACGGTCCAGATAAGCACATCAGCTCCTCATCTTTCTTCCTTGCCTGTCTTTGCTATTCCCTTCACATTTCTGAATACCTTATTTCAGCGGAATTCCGAGGGCGAAATTCAAAGTATCCCCCTCTGTGGAAGGGTCGCTCGGCTTCCTCGTCGCCTCTCCCCATTACACGGATTACACCTGTCATGCAGAAATATCCAACCAGTCGCTAATTATCTTGTCTCACTCCTTCCTCGTATCTTTTTAACAGTTTACTCTCGTACTCACTATTTTCCTCCCTTTATGCTCCTAGATTCATTACACAGCTGCGCGAGTGTCTTTGGCCTCATTCCACTGTCAAACCGATACAATTCCGACTTCAAGATCAATTACTTGACCATGCAGGAATCATCTGTTATTGAGCTATCAGACTTCTCTCCATATTATTTACTTATATTTTTCTTGCATCACAGACTCTTTATTTATTCTCACTATGTACTGCCAATTGCGATGTGCCAGACCCGAGTTGTCGGCCTTCTCGGACTACGCTGGGGATCGAGCCGACAGTGGCATGGGCACCCACTTGTCAATGCTGTGGGGGCAGCATGCTCTCCCTATACCGTCTTTGCGTAGCTCCTGGTTGGTTCGACTGACAGAGGTTTTGCTCTAGCTGAGGCTTCCTTCATGGACACTTTATTTATTTGTTACAATCGGACACTTTATTCCTATCTGTTTTTACAGTTAGGAGACTTCTCCTTGCTTCCTACCACCACAATGCACCCACTCTTTTGATTATCTTCACGCCTGTCGACTGTATTCCTGAGCTAAGTTTCCTGTTCCATTCATCTTATATTCTACTCTACATCTAGTCAGATTCTTGTTCCAGGATCATCGCACATTTGCTCCTCGTCTACCCCACCTCTGCCACAGCGGGCAAGTCCCACGGCCGCGGCTTCATGGTGTGGGACGGACACTTGCCATGGCGTTGGCCAGGCATTGCACAAACGATCAAAAATCGGGCATGAGGCACTGAAAATCCCACGATGTCATATTTTGTGCAAGTGTTCACTTTGTGTTCAGGTTACCCCTCAGGCTTGTGCTTCACATCCCAATTAAACCATTGGCTACATCTAGTTCATTATCTCTATTTACTCTTTGTCCTTTCTGTTCGTTTGAGCTGATGTGCGCCCAGGCCGCAATATTTCACTTCAGTATCGGCAGAATGAAGCCCACAACAGTTTCGGCGCATTTGGAGCCCAGTCTCTTGTCGAGTCAGAGCTCACACATAGCATTTTATCTGAAGAATCTAAGATGAATCCTTCCAAAATTGACCCCGCAACTTCACAAAGCCCCTATGTCGTAAGAACAAAGAAAGCCATCATTTTGTGCAACGCCTAGCCAACGCCATGGCAAGTGTCCGTCCCACGCCATGAAGCCGCGGCCGTGGGACTTGCCCGCTGTGTGCCAGCACGACCTAACCCTCTCTGGTCCACCCAGTGACCGACCTCATCTTCTACACTGTTCTCCGCGAGTATTGCTCTGTAGAAAACAGACCTGGAGAGAAGCTGTCACATTCAAATCGCCGTCCGTAGCCAACAAGACCCATTGTCTCGCCATCAACTGAATGATGTTGGTGTCATTGTCTGTGCGACACTCATCACATCTCCAGCGCTGGTTCTAAGGGGAAGAGCACATCAAGGGAAGCAGAGAGGCCAACACATTTAGGGTTCCAGTACACTTGTATGGGGAACTAGGTCTAGTAATTCACATCCCCTCTATTGTTTTTCACTAACAACAGGTCCGCCACACTTGTCCACACCCAGGAGACGAACGGTCTCCACAAATCACCATTCACACACATACACAAACCCACCGCTCACACAAGGCCGCTCTATCATTCAACTGTACTTCCCCCTCTAGAAGACAAACATATTTGAATTCGAATCACACACTTTTCAATACCGACACTGTGGTTCTTATTACAGCATCCCTATGTATGCTACAATCATCAACGCCTCAGCCGCTGTGGAAGACCTAAGCACCTTCAGCACCTAAACACCTCACCCCAAAGGTTAGAAGACAGGTAAAATTGATTACAGTTTCCTGAATATGATGAGGAAAAAGTGTGGTGTCTCCTGGAATAAAGCCATGACATCATGGACGAACTGAGACTAGGACTTGATATATGAGCAGCATTTGTAATCGGCCTTTGTTTGTCCATGCTTTCTCATTGATTCTGGTGCACTGACAATCCACCTACCCTGCCCTAATATGGTAACCAATCTGTTGCCGTAACCAGGTGACCGTGCAGTGACAGATCTGCCGGAAAGGCGCTGATACATGGATACGCCCATAATACCCGTCCATAGCTCTCAAAATATATGACTTGGGGGTATTTTTGAGAGGACTTTGGCACTTTGTGGCACAGCTCCCCGGCAGTCCCAATCTCTGGATAGTGTCTGAGTTCTGTGATGCTAAGTTCCACCACACATCATCAGCGCCGCTGGCCCTTTGCCTGCATGTCACATGGTGCTGTCGCTGTGACAGTCCCGCCGCCTTACCTCCCACCTTTCCTCCACCTCATCGCTGCCCCGGAGCTGATGCTGGGCAGCACACCCTCGTTTCTTCCTCTTCCCCCTTGCTTCCTTCCCCCTCTTTCCCTCAACCAGGAGCTTGAAAACCAGGCCCAAATAAGTCAGCCACACAATATTATTACTGCTTCCAACGATTGCTATGCTGTGATAAGGACCACAGTGTCACTATGTGAATTTATGTGATCACAAGGAGCAAACACGTCCGTCCTCGAGGGGGCAATAAATGAAGAGGTAAGGGGAGGACAGCAGTAGGGGCATGCAAGGTATTCCTAATGAGAGTGTCTGTGTCTGTGTGACAGTCACATGTGGTGTGCGAGGTCAATGAGGCTGGTCAGAGGTGGTAGCGTGTGGTGCGCAACAGTTGTGAGTGCATGTAGTGCATGCTGGTCGTAAGTTGAGGGAGTGTGGCCTGCCTGTAATTAGCAGAAATGAGTGTAAAGAGTGAGACTACAAATCCTGAGCCGTGTTGTCCTGGTGGGGATGGTCCGCTCCTCTATATCCAATGTTCCACAAGAATCCCTTCCTAATGCTTCCCCTTTGTCCTAAGCATGGATGATGATACAGCTAGTAACGTCGACAATGGTGGTGCTTGGTCTAGCTGCATGTGTATGCTGCGACAATGGTCAAGATCCAACAGCGGTTTTGCCAACAGTGGTTTTCCCTGGGCCGGCTTCTACAGAGTCAAAGACCTGCAAAGATAGTACTCTGTTAACAGAGAAACCCGGAGTTTTGGGTGACCGAGTCTCGCGTGGTGTACAAGTGTTCAATGGAAGATGAAAGTGAAGTGCCCAAAGGCAAGTGAGAGAGAGGTGTGGTCAACACCTGTATTGAGCAGACTAGGTAGGACTGGGTGTACAGGTGGGGGAACTAGTCCCGGAGGTGACTCTGTATGAATCAACTCTGGGTGTTGACTCCAGTATTTGACTGACTACCTAGCTATCACCCTGCACCTTATATACCTCTGGGACCCTCACCACATTCCCCTCGTGCTCCTCATGCACTCAAGTCAGTGGTGAGTCATATCTCTAGCCACTTACGTTCTTCCACAAGGTCCACACATTTCTTTGACTCCTGTGCAAGAACACTGGGTTGGTTTGAAGGAGACTGCTTCATCTGCGCATCGATTTTGGTGGTGATGGTGGTAGTGTCAAGCATCGGTATGAGCCTGTGGACGATAGTCGGAGCTGGAGCTCACTCGTTCGTTTTTTACTGGGGTTTTATCGGTGTTTTTGGTGTCAGAATTGCCGACCACGTTCTGGATGCGCCGGTCACGTGACGATGTGGAAGGAGCTTGGGTAGGTCAAAACATAACTCGGAGGATTGGCAATGAGGTCATTGTCAAGCGGGTTGGGCATGTGTGGTCACATTTATGTCATTTGGAGGATTGGAAGTGGCAATTATTGGTATGCTGAAGGTCATAAGTGTTGGGGATATGTCCACAGGGAGGGCGTGAGCCACGAGCAGAGCGTTTTGGTGTCCACTGAAACGGCGTAGTATAAATGTGCAGCATCTAGGGCTAATTTTCCGATTTCCTATGACCAGTATTTATACAACGGGAAGCAACTAGCACTTCTGTGTTTACTAGCATCCTAGCTAGTATGCAGACCACTTGGTAGGTGATATAAAGGAGAGTCAGAGTGAGCCCTAACTGCTGACTGTAGCACGAAGCTACACTAGTGTGACGCGCTAGCTGCTAGCTGAGTGTACAAACAAACCAGGGATTAAACCACTGCCTATACATTCATGAGACATGACCTAGGAGACTCTAGTAGTCCAGAGATGACTTAGTACAGAGCTAGCGAGGGTCTAGCAGACAGATATCTACAATGGAAGTGCAGCTAGGGGACAATACCTTGAGCTAGGAAGCTTGGTGCGGTACCCGGTGGTACTATCCAATCTCTAGATAAGCGACTAGGCAGTGATAGGCGAAGCAACCCGACTAGCGACTGGCTAGGGCCTTGATGAAGACATACCATGATATACGAGATGAAGCAACACGAGGCTAGTGCCCGATCTGGGCAGCTAGGGCAAAGGGAATAGCAAGCGGGCTATTGGAACGGAGCTAGGGATGATCGGACAGCCTGTACCGAGGACTGGAGGGCAGATCAATGTTCTGACCAATGAGCTATGACCATTTGATGTTGGTCGCAACACTGTGTCGCCTAGATGTAATATATCGACACTTTGACAGAGTAGATATGACCTAGACCACCGGCTACATTGCCAGTTGGTCTGGAAGTGGTGCTCAGTATAGACAAAGGGCTGAGGATCAGTTGATATACCCACGGTTGAACACTAGCCAGTCAGCGAGGCTGACCTGGCATATACCAAACCAGTCCCAAACCCAAACAGCAGTTGTCTCATTGGCTGACCATATTTCTTATCATCTAATATCGCTTATTGTATTATTCAGCTCTCTTTTCACATGTAACTTGAACCTAGTAGTCTAAAAGGGAGCACAGAACAGACTAGGGTCTAAGAACATTACACCCCAGACTTTGGACAAAGCTGGTGCTAGTGGACTCAGGCTGCTAGTGGAGGTTGATACCGAACTTCACTTGTAGTAGTCTTTATATTGGAATCATTAAACTGTGGACTCTGGAAACATCAAGTGACTAAGTTGTGGGTTTCGTGTTATTGGTCCTAGACCTCCACATATAAAACAAGGGTGTTCTCCTCGAGACCCAGCTGCAGTTTGTGCTAGGGACTTTGCCTTCACCTCGACAAGATGGAAGCTCTGTCGTAGTGTGTTGGATCACTTGCTAGGTGGATTGTGTGTTGGCTTGAGCCCACTAAGAAGACGGACTAGGTGCCCCCACCTCCAGTTTGGCTATAACCTGTCGGTTACTTCGCCTTCACCCCAATAAAGACAGAAGATCTGTCGTAGTGTGTTGGGTCGCTAGCTGGACGCTTGTAGTGAGCTAGTGCCGATAAAAGCGGAAAGGTTCCTGTTCTTGGTTAAGGAATAGGTTGGCGGTCAAGGAGAGTCTTGCCGTTTGAGACTTGAAGTCATTTGGAGTTAGCCTCAGTAGTTCTTAGGTTGCCTAAGGCGAGGATTTTCACAAACCTACAAACCTCTGCCCTGGTGTTCTCGACCCAGTGGTCCAACCATCTTGTATCCACCCCATATAAACACACCCCTGGACCATCCCTAGGTTCCTAGCAGTGTTGTTGTTGGCGGTTGCATATTGCTAGTGCGTTGTAGAGTGTGTTTTTAGAAGCCTATAAATCAAACTTGTGTTTGTTCAAACCTGCTGGTCGCATACTACGGCCTGCCCGAACCAGAACTCACAAAGAGAAGCACTTGGATCTTTGGAGGTAGATTGGTTGTGGTTGGTTGTTTTGGGTGTTTGTTCGCAATACTGTAGAATTTCATTCAATTCGGCGGTCACGCATCATGCGCCCCCTATGCCGGGATGAATTTCGGTCTTGGTCACAGGTCATGGCACCCAGTGCCGAATGTAAATGTATGACACTGGGGCCAAATCTCCCTTGGAGGTGCAAAAAAGGCAGAATTTTCGTAATTTTTCGTCTTGAATGCCGAATTTTTGGAGGTGTCACACCAAAATCCGTAGGTTGCTGAAGTGCCGTGGGTCACAACCCGTGCCAAATTGAATGAAATTCTACAGTACCTATCAATTAGCCATTCCTAGTCATATAAGAAGTGCACCGTTACACCACATCTGGAACGTGATGGAAGGTCACTCCGGTCAGGTCGAAGGCTGAATGTGGTAATGTGGTTTCCCAAATTGGAAGGTTGTCCGTGTTGTTTCTTTCGGTAAGTATTGCTCGCTGGGGCCATGAGGCGGCATGACATGCATAGCATGTTACCCATCCTCACAACGTGCAACATGCTCTAGAGATGCTGCATTGCCATAGCGGCCAAGGCGGTACAATGCAACAGCAAGTTGTTGGTCGACAGGGGTCCATGGAACATTCAAATTGTTTTAAAAGATCTTGTGCTTCTTGATCATATCCAACAAGACACCGAACACAAAGGGCGACACCCAGAGCATGTTCATACTATCCCCCCCGCCGGGCTGGACAAACCTAGTACCTGGACAAAGAAACATTTCTTGTCCAATACCCGACTGTTTCTTGATATTTTTGGCTTCACATAATCTCTAGGAGGTGCCCCACAGGTATACGGTACAAAACCCCTACAATCTTGCAACCTTTGAATATATAATGTTGCCAAAAGTTGACAACCTCACCATTTCTGCCGAATTTATCCTATTTCAAAGCCTAGGACCCTCACCCTAGCAGCATATTATCTTTTGAATACATCTAAGAGATACATTAACATCGTAAGAATGCCCATATCAAATATCAGAGGCATAGCTGTCTTGCAGCCGTCACAATGAACCGAATGACGAAGGCATGCCCGCTAAATTGATCCCTCAACTGGCAAAAATGACGAGAAGAAAGTTCATGCTGCCTGTGGACCATTCAGGGCATATCTCAGCTTTCACTTCATGGATATCATACTAGTCATTAAAGAGCTCCACTCAATGAGATTTAGGAGTGCCTCGGCCACAAGAAGATCAGATACAAGGCCAGCAATCCAAATTTGATGTGATACCTAGTACTCGGACACGTGGCAACCTTCCAAAAAACGATGCAGTTCAAGCAGTTCTTACGCGTTTTTCATGAAGTAAAATTTGAACCTTGGGTAAAAGCCAGATTACTGACGATCTACATACTCAGCCTGGTACGTTTCCTGGGGCATTTTGAAGCAGGCTGTCTCAGGGAGGGCAAGTGGGAGCAGTGAAGATACAATCCTCTGACTTGTCACAATTAAATCAGTCCCAGGCCCAGTCTTATCAATGAAATAGGAGGCCTTTCCTTTTTGGGAATGGAGTGACGCGGTCACATCTCACACATATATGACAACCCGCAGACCAGCAAATAAACAAAATAAGCGGACCGGCAAAGTTACTCTGAGCTCCCCCAATTTGGTGGGAGATCCAAATCGGGACACTCCCGGTGCCATCAAAATCCCGCTGGATTGCCCATACTCATACTTACGTATCCAAGCACTTGTTCAAGTTGCAGAATATGTGGTCAATGTCTTTGGCCAGTTTCACTTCTGGATGCAAAAGTCTTGAAAGAACTGATCAAGTCCTGCATCTTCCAGCGGATCATGAGTTCAATGGATTGCCCCAATCATCAAAGGAAACTGCCATCTTTGCTCTACGAAGTTGCACCTCTTTCACTAATATAGCAGCCCTGGGATTGATTTTGCTTACTCCAGATTGCAGAATCAACCTACAAAACGTAAATTTCCTAAAAAGGCAATACATCCCATTGGGCTGGAACTGTACCCAAGGTGTATGTTAGTGCTGGTTTCAATATGTAAAGATTTCTCAGATCACATTGACACCGGAAAAAAAACGATAATCAGGCTCTTTTTGTGATATAACAAAGAAATTACCATATATGGTAACATGTTACCATGTTCAGAGTGATGCCATCAGGTATGGTAGTATGAAATGCAAAAAGATCAGTCAAATCAGAGCAGATTTTGCTAAGAAATGAGATGCTGTTGTTGCGGTACAAGACTAAAACAGAGCATTTGTCTCTTGCTTTTTTCGGAACACCCGCTGATGGGATCATTTAACATATTATATTGATCGTGTAGATGAGAAGAAGGGCTACAATATGAGCATACCGGCAGCTCAATCCGCCAAGAAATGAGGGTGCAGTGAGCATTTGTAATCAGCTAGCACGGGAGGGGACGATGCCTACTAAGGCACCAATGCTTAGGTGGCCAGGTACCTGGTCTCAAATAGTATCTGACGGGTCGCTCGTCTGCGCAGGCTCCGTATTTCGTGGATTGGAATGGGAGTGAGATGGAGGAGAGGTCGAGATCCATCCTCTCCACGGCGTGTGCGCGGAGTGCGATGGGCTGTAGTCAGAGAAGAAGAAGAGATGATGAGGAACGGGGGAGGGATGACGGCGCCCACGCTCCCCCAGGGCGTTAGCGCTGTATACCTCGTGCATTGCGGCGGAGGGGGTCCTGCATCTGAGCCGGCAGACTTACGTGCATGGTGATCCTCCCTTGCCCGAGGATGTGGATGTGACTGGAGGTGTGCGAAGGACTCTGCATCTGGGCTCTGGACGTCGCTTTTGGGTTTTTTTCCCTCGCTGCTACTGCGCTTCGTCGCTGCTCGCTCCTACTCCTTTGATGTCAGTGCTTGCTGCTTTTTGTCGCCAGTAAATCATTTATTCCATATCTACCAATCGGTGCATCCCGTTATGTAGGAGACCACACGTCTATCTTGCTCCCCTCTTGTCCGTCCACCGTACTTGTCTGTTTCCAAAATTCTGCTTTTTCGCTGGTGGAGAGCGGTTTCCTGATTTGGCAATAGTCAAACATTCGCAAACACCGGCTCTCCACTGTCATCTGGCTTGCCGCAACTGCCCACCTTCCGCAGCTGCCTAAACGCAGCCCAGATTTCAAGTACCTCTGGCGTCTCCGCCCTCGAGATGCTGAACCTCCGTACTTAGAGTCCGCGCCATCTTTGTCATTTCGTTACTTCGCTTTGCATTGCGAAAGTGCGTGAGTTTGATCGCTTTCCAAGAAAGTTCGTGACTTCAGCCAGATGTAGTAGAACTTCCTCACTTCCTCTGGACACTGTGAAAGCTCGTTACTTGGGCAGCCTACAATGACCACATGACCGTGTCCATCCACGTGGAAAGTGCATCGCCAGTCGCAGGCGTATTTCAGATCCTATTCCATTGCACTCCTTTTGATGCCACCCTTCTCAAACCCCTACCCTTTCAGAGGTCCAACCTTTGGGCGCTTAGGAGGTGTTACTGCAATAATGATGATGTGAGGCCAGAACGTTTTCGAACTGGCCTCGTTTCGTGTTCGGGGTCGACCAAGCCCGGGAGATACTTTTATTTGATGGCAGAGACATTTGTTACAGTGCACGATACATTTCCCCAGGCCGACACATAAAATCTCCGCATGTATTAGGCTCTGCTTGGAACACGACGCATTTTCCGGAACTTGCCACATGAATTCCAGAACTGTCGACGATGGTTAGTGGCTTGGGGGACCCGGCTGGGACCGAGTGCAAGACAGGTCAATGTTCGTTTTAGACCCCTGCAGAATATATCGAGGTTGGGTGGAAAAAGAGGCGAAGAACACTAGAATTCATGTGGAACGGGGTAGAGAACAGCCCAATAGTCATCAACTACGGAATATCAACATTTTACAGCTAAAGTCGGAACCGAAGGCGCGGTCGAAAATTTCCTGTTTTGGGATGTTTTCAAAGAATTGTTAGTAACTCAACTAGTTCTGCGCCGATTTGGATGAAACCTAGCCAGATCTGTCGGGATAATTCATGCGCAATTAGTGACTGAAATCGATTCATGAAAATATTAGGGTGTATCACAGTTGGAGATTTCGCCGGATTTCGAGCTGGATTTCGCTTTGATTTCGCGTTGGATTTCAGCTGAGCGTGACAACGGCTTGGCGGTGAGAAAATCAGCGAAATCAGCCGGCATCACGGCTCAATCAGGTGCGCAATCACATGTGGCGGCGCGTGAACAGCAAATAAGCCAGGCAAACTGATATTTGACGCGTTATCGGATTTCTGAAGTGATAATAAGCGTGTTTCCTGATGATTTCTTCCTCTATTCATCAATGCCCACTCGCAGCGACCGCCAAATGGCCTCAGATGCCCTTTCCCAGGCATTTCTCGTCAACCTCATCGCCGAAATGGAGGCTGAGCTGACGAATGACGACTCTGACTCCGACACTACCAGCTCGGACTCAGATACGGATGAATCATCATCATCTTCCTCATCGTCTTCAGTGTCTTCGGATGGGTCCGATGAAGAGATGACTGCAGCGGAAGAGTACATCCACAATCTAGCGGACCTTTATTCCCAGCGGTACCTCGCCGATCGGGAGGCGATCCCCAAGTCTGCCGAATTCCTTCATCTGCTTTTGCACGTCTACAAGCACTCCCGCCCTGCTTTATTTCGCTCATATCTTCGCATTGAGCCGGAATGCTTTGATTCTTTGGTGGCAGCCATCTCGGGCGATCCTGTCTTCCACAATAATTCCAAGATGCCCCAGATGCCCGTTGAGCACCAAATAGCTATTGCGCTCTATCGATTTGGACATTTCGGGAATGCTGCAAGCACTATGAAAGTTGCCTTGCAGTTTGGAGTTGGATATGGAACTGTTCGCTTGTGCACGAGTCGCGTGATGAAGGCGTGTTGCTCCAGCCAGTTTCGGAATGCGGCAGTTCAGTGGGCAAGCATGGAGGCGAAGGAAGTCGCAAAGCAGTGGGTTGAAGACACCTCCTGCCCTGCTTGGCGGGATGGATGGCTTATGGTTGATGGAACACTTATACCCCTTTTCCAACGACCTGCATTTTTTGGCAACACATGGTTTGACCGGAAGTCAAATTATTCGCTAAATGTACAAGTACGCGGGTCGCTTCCATATATCACTCCTTAACTGACCTCAAAGCTTAGCTTATTTCGACCCCCGATCTCCAGATTATCGACTACGGCGTGGGCTTGCCCGGCAGTCAACACGATGCAACTGCCTGGGAAGAAACACGCATTCCACAGCAGCATGACGTCCTCCTGGAGCCAGACGAATGGGTGTGGGCAGACTCGGCGTATCCGCTGCAGAAATGGTGCCAGGCACCGTATAAAGCGTGTGTTTTCATTTGTTCACAACTGATTCGGGACTGACCTTTTACTAGACCAGAAAAGGACGAACCGGGCAATGAGACGTACAACTACTATGTCTCTGCCGTGCGTATACGGTCTGAACACTGTGTTGGTTTTTTGAAAGGTCGTTGGTCGTCGCTTCGCGGTCTCCGTGTTGCGATCGATGGTGCGAAAGGACTGCAGTATGCTTCATTGTGGATTGTTGCTTGCATTAACCTTCATGCATTTGCAATGAAACACGAGGACGGCAATTTTATTTCAGCAGATTGCTTTCTAAAAGATGGGAGGGAGTATCGTAAACGGATGAGCGAGCTAGAAAAGACGTGGAGAGAAGAATGCCAACGGGTAGCAGACGAAGCAGAGACAGTACGGAATCAGGACGATGAAATAGGGTTGTTGGAAGGTAAATTGAAGAGGGAGGAGTTGAGGGAAGAGTTATTTAAGTACCTACGGATGGAGGAGTAATTTACCGAATCGAGACTACATGAGTGCCGGATCAACCACGAAATTAGGAGGGGGGGCACCATAAGCTGGCGCCCCAGGGTCATACATCTCCATCGCACGCACGGGAGTGGGCGCATTGTGGCGCATGGCCTCGAACTGCATCCGCCGCTCCAGGAGCTGCAGCTCATGAACACGCTGGCGTTCAGCTTCGCGCTCTTGGTGCTCCAGACGCGCCATCTCCAAGTGGTTCTTGGCATCGTATTTGGCCTTCGCACGAGCAGTCCGTTCGCGTTCCTTGACCTCAGTAAGCTTTATCTGTTTGGTGTGATTCTGGGTCGTCAGGTCTTGGATGTGATCGTGCATCGATTTGCGTTTAACGCCGCGGGCGCTCGAGAGTGGCGGAGCACGGGCTTCTGCTTTAACCTTCACCACGGGTGTGGCCGGCAAGTTCTCGTCGCCGCTGTCGTCGTCATCGTCTGGGACGGGCGCCGGGGAGAATGTATCCCAGTTGGAAAGCTTGGACTCATCATCCGAGTCGAGAGTGATTAAACCGTCGTGTGCCTTATATTTTATTTTAGATCGGACAGACCAAGAAAGATAGATAACGTACCTCGCCGTCACGATCTAGAATGCGTAGATTGACACGCGTCCCGCTGTGGGCGACAGCGGAACGATCTATGACAGGGCTCGACCCCATCAAGTCGTTCATCCGCTTATACCATGGAAACTTCTCTTGAATCAAATCTAGGATCTTTTTAGGGAGCGCGCGAAGTCGTCAAGATAAAGGATGCACCCCAAGCGTTCGCGATGACTGAATCACTTTTAATATCATCCCCCTTGTCCGCCGCGACCAAGCCGTGTCTGTCCCGTTTCACCGAGCTTCTTGCGCCATTTGCCGTATGCCGTTTTCAGCCTGCAGGCGAAAGTAAGAGGACCGGATCAGGTATGCAAATTTAAACACTCACGATGTGACGCGGTTCTTTATGACTTTCGCCAGCTCAGACAAGTCGTCTGCCGTGTACTCGGTGTCCGGCTTGTCCTTGATGAAAAGGTCTTCAGCCACGTCAGCCTGGATTGCCGGCAGCTTCTTCCCTCCCGTGTCGACCGGGCCCTGGATTCCTTTGTCAAAGCCGAAGGCCTGCCGATAGCGGGGCTTGCTCTCAATGACCGTGAGCAACTCATCTGTCATCGGGTGGAATTCCTTCTCGGACCACCTGCTGTGCCGTGAGTCGCTCGGAAGACGCGTCAAAATTAGCACTCACTTGACAGCGGGCGGATTACGCGTCGACTTCGCGTCCTTTGTCGCGTCCTTCTTTCCCCCACGCTTTCCCCCACGCGCCTGGACATCCTGATTTTCTTTTTCCTGCTTCTTAGACCTCTTTGACGCGTTCTCCTGGCTGGCCTTGGCAAGAACAAGCCGTGCCTTGAGAATATCGACCTTGTTGGACATAAGGGAGGGCGCAGTGGACGCGATGAGGGCGAAAAAGATGCTTTGAAACTCCGCTCGCAGTGCCGAAATCACGCCATCTTCTGTTGCCCCAATTGGGTCGTGTCACGTAGTGACCGTTGCTGAAATTCAATGCGAAATCAAAGCGAAATCCAGCTCGAAATCCGGCGAAATCCCCAACTGTGATACACCCTATTATATTTTAGGTAATTTGTGCTTTTGGACCATTTTTGTGCCAAATGCTTTCTTGCATGTTCAGGACATGTCCCAGTGACCTAATATTTTGAGAGGGACAACTTATATACCTGGCCAAACACATGACAGAGCCGGAATTACAGATATTTTAGTTACACTCCTTGTAGCTCCATTGGATACATTTAGCAATTCTGGCATTCAGCAATATTGCAAGGATCGCATTTATATTGAGGTTGTATATGATTCTGGCTCTGTCACATGTTTCCCTAGGTATATATGTTGTCCATTCCAAAATATTAGGTCGTAGGGACATGTCCTGGACATGCTAGATGGCATTTGGCATGAAAATGGTCCAAAAGCACAGATTACCTAAAATATAATATTTTCATGAATCGCTTTCTGTCACTAATTGCGCATGAATTAGCCCGACAGATATAGCTAGGTTTCATCCAAATCGGCGCAGAACTGGTTGAGTTACCAACAATTCTTTGAAAACATCCCAAAACAGGAAATTTTCGACCGCGCCTTTGGTTCCAACTTTAGCTGTAAGCCGTATTTTCTATTGCCTACACGCCTGCGATAGGGTAATTGAAAAATCCTGAACTGCTCTGAAATACAAAGAATGCATAAAAACATTTCAAGCAGTCAAATCAATGCTTACCGTTTGGAGTGGACAGAGTACATCTTTGTTGAATGGCGCGGCAGCTCGGGCGTACATGTTGTTGCTCTCGGGGGCGTCGGACAGCTCATCTAAAAATGATTTACGTTGTCCCGCATGTTCAGAACAAACGAATGAAAATCTTACCATCGCTCGATCCGTTCGGATCTCCACCGCCTTCGAAATGGTTCTGCGACTGCCGAGTCTGTTGATTGTGAGTTGAATGGGGGATGTGCAGCGGCGACGAGGGGAAGTGCACCAGCGATGCCGTGGCCCGCGGGATATGTTCCTTTGGCGGCTCGAATATGCTCACATTTGAAGTACTGGGGGTTGAGCGCTGGTGAGGATGCCCCTGCTGAGCACAGAAAGCTCTGGGTCAGTGCACGGACAGAATCAGAAAAAAATCACATGCCGCCACAGGGGACAAGGGCTTACACTGCCTGCCCGCAATGAGGTGTGGTTCGATGACCGTGCCCTAGGTGCCGTTTTCCCTGCAGACAGCCATTCACTGGGTTGGGGGCGCGTCAGGAACGTTGCGGGGCTTGAGGGTGGTGGTGGTAGAAGAGAGGAATGTTCTGTTTGCGTTGTTCTGTAATTCCGGTGATCAAACAATACACTTACCACGCATGGCGCCCGGAAGTGACGAGCTTTCACCAGAATTTAGTCAAAGTGACGAGCTTTCCCAGATATCTGTTGAAATGACGAACTTTCGCTGTTTTCCATCAAACTCACGAACTTTCTCATTCCTAAGCGAAGTAACGAAGTGACGAAGGTGGGTACTACTCCCGTACTTATCGATTCTTGATGTTCTCTGAAGACTGATTTATTGAGAAACACCCTCAGATTCGTTGTAGTTTCTGCGCATCGTCTATCGATTTTTCTCTTTTTTCAACTCAATTCACGGCAACTTCCGATGACTCTGGATCGGAGTATGTGATATCTAGCCCCAACAAACTTTGCATTGGCGACAGCGCGGAGAGCATTGTGCCAGAGCTATAAACGTGTTATAAAAGTAGCAAGGAGCACGTACCAACTCAAATAGCGTGTATAAAATATTGTCAAGTGGCTGGAACAAAATACAAGAAAAATCTGTGCAGAGACGATACACAATTGCAAGAAAACTGGGTGAGATGTCATCAATAGCGCGTCACACTTTGAACGAGGTTGCTCACCGACAAAGAGCTATGACGGAGGGCTAGGATTTTTGAGCACGCATTTGTTCTGCGCGGCGCTCTGGAATCACTGTTTTCTGCGCAGGCCCACATATCTTCGGCACCAGTTACTCCGTACTGCCAGTCCGCCTGCGCGTCTAGAGCGCTGGCAACCACAAACCGTACATCCCCGGATTCAGGCAGTCACGCCGTCCCATCGACACCGAGCGGACAAAGAAGGACGTAGCATTCGAGTCGAGGGCACGCGTGCAGCGCCGGGTAGACGAGCTCCCGCGAGTTCGGGCTGTTGAATGCAAAGTGCGTCAGGTGCGGGATGAATGTAAACCCCTTCTTCCACTCCTCCGGTTTGCTCCTGTCGAAGTGGTCTCAAGGGTTCAGGCCGCGGCCGCCCATGGTCAGGTTTCCTGAGCAGATGCAGATGCGTAACGACGCGGAACGCGGGGTCGCGGAAATAAGGCCCGCAATCGAAGAGCGCGGTGGGCTTGACCGTCAGATGCCGCAGGGGCATCGGGGAGAGGTGGCGTAACAAGTAGACGGGAGCCATATAGATGTCGGCGATGTACAGAGTGGTGATTCCCGTGCAAGCGCCGAGGAAGGATCAGATTTGGGAAAAGAAACTTGGGTGGAAGAATTCCCCTATGAATCCGACAAAGACATGGTGCACGGTGTCTTTGAAACACGAAGCTGGATTCTCTTTGAGTGTGTTTGCAAGAATTTCCATGGTAAAGTGGGGGAAGCCGTCGATTGGCGGGGGTATCGGAGACACATCCGACACGGTACAAGAGCGGTTCGACCCTGTAAATCATATCGTGAGCAGCGATTCCGATGTTCAGCGAAAGTACCAGGCATGAACTCGCTGAGGCACCAGCATGAGCTTGGGGATTAGACAGGATGCGCACGAGCCGCATGCGGCCTTTGGCTCTTGTGCAAACCGCAGCGGGCCTCGTGTTTATTTTGAGCTAAACACCATCATTACATCTCCAAACTTCTATTCGACGCCTGAATCACTTAAATCTTCAGTACTGTGGAATTCGTCTGCGAGGAGAGCTCGGGAAACCCGTTTTTGTTCACGGCATCGCTCAAGCCACTGAATTGTTGGCTCCTCTAATACACCGTTGGTGCTCTTCAATATATAATGGTCTACTTTACACTTGTTTTACATGTACTGTAGTATTACAACCACTAGTTCAGGTGACGGGTGACGGAGACCCGTGAACTGAACTAATCAAGGACGGTGACGGTGACAATGAGTTTTCCTGGCCCAAATAGGCCTAGAAAACTGCAAAATTTCGCTCCGGCATTCGCTGGATTACCTTTTATGGGAATTGTTGGCTGATTGCCGAGCTGTGAACTTTCAATCCAGTGAACTTTTGTGGTGACGGGTGACACCCCGTGAACTAGTGGTCTTAATACTACAGTATTCTAGTGAGATATATGTTGTTGAGGCCCCGAATCTTCTGTTTTGGGTGCGGCTTTAGTCTCTCCTAGACAGATACTCTATACCAACGCTCGTACCTCGCTGTATAGAGTCTGTTACTTACTCGGGGGCTCTGTTCGGGACAGAATCTTATCACATAATCACGTTTCAATGCGAAAATGTCCGACGAAAGTGAAACTCAGTGAATTCATTTGGTGAGCACACAATGATGATTGACTTTGTGTGCCACGGGCTCTTGGAGCTTTCTTGAATTTTCTTGAACCCGTTTGCGGCCAGAAATCTATTTTCTGTCTAAACACTGACAAATCACGGCAAATGCCGCGGGTGGTCCAAAACTTCAATTCCCGATGGATTTTCACAATTCTAAAGAGACAGAATGTTGAATAACATTTACTAGGATGCACCAGAGGTGTTTTTGAATGAAACGATATGTGCTTGCTGTACCCCAAAGCACATTAGAATTGAGACTCCGATGATTACGTAATAACATTCCGTCCCTTTCGCATTCCCGCGGTAACACCCGGACTAGTGCGGCTTTGCAAAATGTCCAAAAGCCGCATGAAGCCGCATGCGGCCCATGCGGCTTTTGCGCATGCTGTCTATTGTCACTGGCCGAGAGAGCGTGCGGCGATTTCAAAGATGGTGCGTTCTAGCTCGGGAGGAAGCTTCGATGCGGTTTTAGGCATGGATCCGTTGGTAGGCGGGATTTAGCTGTGGGCGCTTGTAGTGGTCAGAAGCAAAACAAAAATAAGGTTAGAGTTCCACTGCGGCATGCGGATCAAACCGGACATTCGCTTCTCGTTCCGAACGAATCTCACACATGAATTTGCAAAGTGTTGCGCAAAAAAAAAAAGAATTACGCGGAGAGGAAGGCAAAGCCGAGGGAGTTTGCATTTCCGCCAGTAATGCCCTGCGCAAGGAAGATATAAAGAATCTCGTTAACATGGTTCAATCAAAAGCTCGCCCGGACGGGGACGGTATGTTCTGGTTTTTTGATCATTTTTCCAACCCAGGTTCTGCGCACATATCCAAGTTCAGAGTCAAAGCAACAAGTCCTGTGGAGCAAAGTAACTCCCTCGTAACCGCTTAAAAGTGTTCGATACAGTGTGCGAACATCGGTGTTCAAGCCCACCCTAGGACATGGACATCGGTGTTCACACAGTTTCTGGTTTTTTTTTTACAGAAGACAGTTCAATCTCAAGGCCAGGGAGCTACAAATCTTTACATTTTTTACATATGCAAGGTCGGCGGCATTTGAGCTAAACCAACGGAAGTCCGGGGGCGTGCTGGTCCCAGGAGATATGCCCGAGGCTCTCAGTCGGTTTCCTGTTCATGGCCGCATAGAAGGCGCAACTGATTCTGGTATGGTTTGTTACGGCACCTTTATCAGCATGTTCGAGCATCTTTGAGATTTAATTTGTTCTTGATATTGATGCGAAATCTGGGAATTTCTGAGCCAACGTTAAGAGTCCGGTCGGCGAACCAAGGGCCCGCAGCGGGGCGAAAGAGTTGCACCACGCCAAATACTGGGCAGTGTTGCGTCAAGAGGAGCTGAGCACGGGTTGATTTTGCTAGCACCGAGGGCCAAAGGAAAAACCACGAGCCACCCCACCATGAGTTCCTGGCAGTCCGAGGTGTCAGGAAATAGAGGGAAACATGGGCGAGCCAAGAGGAGGCGACGACCATCGGCAGCCCGCAGCATAGGAGAGCGTGAGCTCTTCAGGCCAACGGATGGGTTGAAGAGCGAATTCCCGCTACCGTTAGGTAAGGGTCTTAGGGCGCCTGATTTTGCGTTTTTGCAGTAAATCGCATTTTTCGTCAGCAGTTTTTGCGTAAGCCGTTTCCTTATCCCCAAGTTGTTTTCGGCTTGCGGCGGGGTGACGTGTTGCTACGTGTTGGTGACGTGGCAATTGTTCTCGATCTTTCCTCCGGCCTCTACTTTCTCTTTTGCTTCCTACCCTCATACCACGCACTACTCAATGGCCCCCTCTGCGACATTCTGCAACATTCCCCTCTCCACCTCGGTGGATTCTTCCTCTGCAACATCTCGAGTATCTCTCAATTGGATCTTGTCTGCCGGCATTTCTGCTCCAGGTTCCGTCGCCTCTGGTATTCTGACTCTTCCTTGTGGCGACACGGTATGTTCAATGCACACGAAGCTCTCTGTTACCTCCACTCTGCCGTACGATGTTGTTCTGGGTCGTGATTGGCTGCTCTTCTGTCGGGAAACTCTGCCGCACACCTCCTTTGATCTCTCCTCCGGCTCCGTTAGCCCTGGTCATCGACCTCCACCTCCTGTTGATCAATGTGGTCATCCAGACTCAAACTCAAGTGCTATGGATGTCGATGCTCAACCCTGTGCGGCTACGCCCTCGCAAAGTAAGTCTGTTCCATCCTTTCTTGGACCTCCGTACTCATATTTTACCAGCACCGGCACGTTCTTGCGTATGCGATGAACCTTTGGTTTGCCGCTGCCCATCTACGTCTGGTTCACGACTGTCCACTGTATTGATGACTCCCTTGACATCGTTGACACTGTTGCGTGATATTTTACTTGGACATCATGTTACGCGATCCTGTATCTCTGTATTTCACGCAGATTTGTCTACAATACAACGATCTCTTGATTTGCATGCAGTCCCTCACACCAGTATGACTTTGGTACAATGCCGACGTGCTCTCCTCCATCATATTGCCACAGGTGCGTGCGCCGACTATCAGGTTGATGCTGTGTCGTCTCCAAGACCAGATCGTACCGCATGTCGAGCACTATCCCAAGATTTCAACTGTGCTGCAGAAATGTCCAAAGCTGTTTTGAACATTTTTCTTGATGCCGACCACAAGCAGATGTCCACAGAGAATTTATCCCACTTGGCTGCCGCTTTGAACATATCTGTATCTGGTGTCCGCACACTTCGTTTTAAACTACGTGCAGCTATCCGGAAACATGCTGACACTATCAGTGCTGCCAATGCGCGCGCCAGTACCTCTGCGTCAATTGCAGACTTCTTCAACTCCTTCGAGAGCCATCGAAAACCTATTCTCCTATCCATCGCCGCATTACATCGCATACAGGTTCTGGATAAATCAACAGTAGAGTCACTTCGTGCCGCAATAACAGACCACATATTATCCGGAAGTTGCACACAGTTCTCCCAATCCCATGCCCGAATTACTCTTTCCGGAGATTTCAGTTTGCCGGATTGCGCAGACGTTTGTGCTGAATGGCAACATAATAATCTCGATCCAGATCTACAGGTCCACATTCTGACGGCCATCTATGGAAGTAAAATCACTCCCAACTCGCTGCGCAGAGTACTGTCAAATCTGAAAATTGAACACAAAGGTGCAAATAGTATAGGACAGCTACGTAGAAGGCTCAAGGAGTACATCACTGACCCATTCTCTACTTCTTACACTCGAAGTACTTTAGGGTCAACTTTAATATGATAATCGTGCCTTTTTTTAATTCCGGTAGCGGGCCGTGCCGCTCGTCGGCCTTACCAGCTTTATGAAATAAATGCCCGTGACGATCCTGGCCGGAGAAACAGATGAATTTGATAAGGAAGGATTTAGTAGAAATGCCAGTGATTGAACCCACGCTAGAATGTAGATAACCCAGATTCAGTGCAGCAGTTTTGACTTGAAACCAAGTAGAGAAAGGTCCCCAGCAGCGGACAGAAGTGTTGAGACATCAGACCGAGAAATCATCATTCAAGGATGAGCCACTGCAGTGAGCGAAAGATTAGAGACTTTGTGGTGAGCCACCCAGTGGCTCCCGAGGCATGTGGTGCTGGTGGCACCTCAAATGACGCACATCCCACTCAAAATGAGCCACCAGACGCCACCGGGTCAGCCACCGGATGACGTCGCCCTGCGTAGCGGGGATGGAGCCACTCATGACCGCATGCCGTGTGAGCCACCGGGTGGCTCTTGGTGGCTCACCGCAAAGTCTCTATTGGCATTCCAAACGACAGCGGTCCTGGTTTATATCTCGAGAAGCTTCCGAGGGGACTACGTAGCCTCCTGGCCGGATGAATAAAATCAGGCTCCAAGGTACGGCATACTCTGTCGACCGGGCCGTGAAATGCAGTGAATTCTCCAAGCAATGGAAATTAGTGTCAAAACCAATAAATCAGCACCTATAGTACTTTTACTATCCACGGTGAGCTATCCATTCGGTTTCGTCAGCACGGTTGGTTTATCTCAAGCCCGCCGCCGATTCTTCAGTTGCTCTTGATCATTGTGTTTTGACATTTGCTTACGGAAATGAATTAATTGTTTGAAAAGTGAGGTGGCAGAGCTTCGTGCGGAGAACTGAGTTCCTAGCACTCAGCATGCCTTCACCAAGGCACGACCAAGTCAAGTTTCGAATCAAATGGTTGCATGAACCATGCAGCAAATTTAAGGCTGAAGGAACCCTCGCCATGTAATTCTGCCATGTAGCATTCCCCGCAAAGCTCGGGGCATGTGGGGAGTCAAAACTACTCGGAGGCTGGTTGGGCATAGCAACTCAACCCAGGCTTCATAAAGCTTTACGTTGTATATCTTGGTGAAATCGTTAGTTTCCTCTTACCTGAGTTAATTGTTCAATTAGCCTTGCATTAAGTTCACCTAGGAACATTCAGCCGCCCAATACAAGCCTTCATTCATTCACAGGCAAATAATCTGCTTCGTTCACGTCCCGAAAGAAGCGATGAAGCGAAATGTCTCGCAAGTAGATTACTTTCGAAATTCACAGTTGAGCTGCTACGTGTTTCAAGAGACCAAAATCATAAAATTGACAACAGTTGGATTAAACATCGTAAACAACAAAGTAGTCAACCCTGGTATACAAAGCGTAAACAAGCCGAGGAATCGAAAGGCCATGTTCTCATACCCCGACAGCTTCAGCCCCAATATTTTCTACCTGAACCTCAAATGCATCATGAGACAGAGTCTCTGCTGCCATCTGCTGCTGCACAAGCACAGTGGGCACATTCAGTTTGGAAAACCGTTCCATTTCTGCTTCCTGATGCTGCTTCACCAGAGCGAGCCTAGCATCAATTTCCGAAACTGCCTTTGTCTGCAATGACCGCTCAAACAGTGGTCTAGCGTCCTTCCAAAGCATGGATGCTTTGCAAAGGTCTCCACGTCGCAAATAGATGTTACCCATCGTCCACATGCATTCGGCCCTACTTTGGTGCACATCCATCCATGTGAACCCCTCCAGTGCGATTGCCAGAACACTAAGTGCTGAATTTTCCGCGCCCTGTTGCGTGAGAACATCTCCGAAGCAGCGTAGCGCCCGGTGTACTGTAAGAAGACTCCGCACAGAGGCATGCAAAGTGAATGCCAGGAACACCACAGCCCACCGCGCGACTTCCGCATCACCATGAACAGGCTTTTGGGGGTCTGCCAGTTTCGCAAGGCAGGACCACGCAACATCACTGTCACTGCTCCGTGCACTGGCAAAAAGTCGCATGTAATCGGTCCGCGCCTGTGCTGTGTCGCCTTCACGGAGAAGCAGGCCCGCGTGGAAGAGCTCGCAAATTGAGATGCCACGGGGGTAGTGCGCAATCTGGAAGACCCTCGTTGCGGCGCGAAGATTGCTGGACACAACATCTGTGCTGGCACCAGTTACAGTGTCCAGGAATGCGATGTTCGCAAGGGTGTATCCATGAACGTTGGGGCAGAGCACAGCGGAGGTTTGGCGGAGTAGGACTTCTTGGATTCGTCGCGCCTCCGTATACTCTGTCTTGAGCTGATATACCTCTGCCTCCATGTTCATGAGCAAACTCCCAAACTCCCCACCCTGCATGCCTGCTCTAGCCACCAGGTCCTTCCATTTGCTCAACAACCAGGTGCTGCGTTTGAAGTCTCCAAGTGCCGCATAACACATAGTCTGCCATCGAATACCATGAATCTCCGCCCCCATCATCCCCGTGACCAGTGCATTTCGGCGCGCCTCACGGGCTAGCTGTAAGCTCTCAGAGTAATTTCCGCGACGCCATTGTATTGCAGCAAGGCCACATAGCGGCTCAACTTGGGATAGGTCCGAATTGCATTTTGATGCCAATGAAAGGGCATAGCCATAAAAGTTCTCTGCCTTCTTCAGATCAATTATACGATTGACATAATAACTTGCGATCGCATTGCACAGTCGAGCTAGAATTGCCTGTAAGTATAGGTAAACGACTTGTCGAAAGGGAATGGTACTAACCTTCCCCATTGATTTCTTTGATTATGCGAAAATGTTCTATGCCTTTTTCTATGGCCATAGCCGGATCGGGCATTGTATAAAACGGCCACGATTCAAATGCACCAGTGATAAACCGACCGTGAAGCTCATGGTCATCTATTTTATCCAGCATTTCTGGGAGGCGCAGCATGAGCGGTGTGAACCCACGATGCATAACGAGATTCGTCTTATTGAGCAAGAGGACACCCCGGATAATCTCCCCCAGTTCCACTTGATCGGAATCCAATCCATGGAGCAATAAATTGTGCAGGTTACCGAGATTTGCAACAAGGCGGGGTGTCAGATCGCCCACGAATGAGGAACGGTCCATAACAGCCTTCCCGAGTTTGAAAAGGTCATTGAAATGCTTTTGTAGAGGCTGCAATAATAGTGGAGAAGGTGGTCGGGTGGTGTGAATGTACTCCCGAATTGGGGCCAACACTTTAAATTGTCCAGCATGGTCAACATATGCAAGGGAAGTGCGGACCAATGTAGATTTGCACTTCAGAATATCAGACAATGGTAGCTTGCTTTGCACCAAATCGAGGTCAGAAATGCCATCTGACAGGAGTGACATCAGACTGAGCAGCTCCACTGCGTGAGGTGAAGATAGCATGCGGGGACTTGAAAGAGATAAAATGATTGAAATCTCCAAATTTGATCGTTTATCGTATCCAGTGGATAGAAGCGTTGTCCTCTCGAGTTTCCAACGTTCTAGAGTGGCCTTGCACCCCTCGGAGGCTGCCAGTGTAGCGACCAGTTGAACTGCTAGTGGGACATTGTCCGTGATACCCAAAAGCTGGTCTACTTCCGCATTGTCATGGACTTCATCAGCAATATCGATGAAAGTTTGACGGGCAGCAGTTGGAGTCAAGGGCATCAAGGGGTGTAGGAATGGATGGGTCCATTGAACTTTGCTGGGCCTCTCAGCACCACGCATTGTGATCTGAGGATGCAGAGTCAGCACAGAGATCAAGAGATCTGAAGTGGCCATACCAGAAGCGCCACATGTGGGACATCAGTCAGCAGTGACAGGAACTCCTCCACCTTTGCCCGACCCTCCACTGGTTCCCATGGTGTCTCAAAATTGTCTAAAATTATGAGGCAGGGAGGTGCTGTGGACAGATGGTGAATGACAGCTCCTCCCAATGCATGGGAGGCCTCGAGGCCAATGTAGGAAGCGATTATTGCAACAAGAGAATCACTTCTGTGAGCAGACTCGCAAGAGATGAAGTAGCAGGTTGGGTATTTATCAGCGACTTTTGGGTCATGAAGTGCTGCCATTGCCAAGGTGGTTTTTCCCATTCCACCCGGGCCCAATATTGCAACTCGGGCACGGTCAGCAAGGAGGATATCAACAAGATCCTTGAATTCGGACTCCCGCCCGTGAAATATTTTTGGGGCTGCAGGTAACACAGAGAGCGAGCCAGAACTGTATTGAAGAAGGGTAGGTGTAAGCATAAATTCTCTTTCTTTTTTGCTTTCATAATTTTCACCTGGCATTCAAGGAACTTCTTTCAATCTGAAAGGTTATATGAGATAATAATATCAAAAGTGCTGAAGCATACTCACTGAGGACAGAGTGATTGAATCACTGCGGGAGGTAATTAGTTCCAGGAGCTCTTGATGCTGCCTCTCGGTGTCAATATTGAACTTGACACAAGCTGCAGCAATTCCCGCTCCTTGTTTCATCTTTTAAAGCTGACGTTAGCTTTGCTGCTTGATCCACACCGAAGAACTCACCGTAAAAATGTCCAGAGCCGCCTTTAACTCCATCTCACAACTATCCAGTTGTACAGTGATTTCGCTCTGCTTGAAAAGCCGTTTGATTGTTCCCAGTTCACGCTGCACTCTCAAACACGAATCAATTTTTTGAAGTGTGCTGCAAACCGAGCGGAGTTAGTGCAAATTGAATGCCGATTCACATCACACTCACACGGCAAACTGAGCTACGTGGTTGAGCATCGTCGGAGATTGAATGTCCTCCGACCGGATGGACAGGTGCATAAGGGCACAGAGCAAGTGATGAATCTCCTCTACAATCTGGAGGCATCGATCCTTTTGTAATTTGGTGTTCTATATTTCAAATTAACCCGTGAAATCAAAATCCCTATATAAAATGATTACCTGCATCATGGAGACGATTGCTAAGGAGAGTGTGCAGACCCTGGTGAGGAAAGGTACCTGCGTAGCATTTGCAACATCCTGGAGTGCATCTGCCGCCGCCTTGGTGTACTCCAGGATCTTGTCAACTGTGGTTCTGGAGCGGGGGGGCATTGGCGAGGGTGGTAATGTATCTGGTGAGATGCAATACTTGCTTCCGGGTTATATGTCCATTCGATATATTTTCGATGCGGTGCAGATCCGAGTTGAACATGCTGTATCATTTCGAGTGTTCATTTTGTGTTCATTTCTCGCGGCATATAATATACGGTGGTTCCACAAATGCCGGACCGCAAAGTGTTTCGTTTTTTAGCCGATTTACGCTCCAAAATTCCAATATTACCGTTACAAACATCCCATGTATTCAGTTCAGAGGTCTGCGTTACGCTTTACCTAAACACTCGGTGAAAATGATCCCCTCCGTCCGCCTCATCCCCCTCTACACGTCTTCCCTGTCTCGGAAGACTTTGTCCAGTCCTTCGCAATCTGCACTGGACGCACGCGCTCAACGCCCGCCGCTCTAAATCTTGCGTCACCTCACTCCCCGGCGTGTGTCGCGTGCGGTGCTGCCATCGAAACGTGGGCGCACTTCGTCCTTGAACCTTACATTTCTCTTTATTCATATATTATAATTTTTCTCGTCTGTCCAGCCGCCTCTCGCATTCCCGCACACCTTGTCTTAGCCACGTCTTTACACTCTACATATTAATTCTCTTCATGTTCTCCTTATAATCAGTAGCACCACCATACGCATCGCCTAGTTACCCCACTGGTGGACTGCAACCATAGCCGAACAGCCACATTTAGCTACAAGACTGAATTAATGAGATGTTCGAAATGATATGTACGTATAATTCTGCCTCTCTTGATCTCGGGCGCTCGCCGTTACCGTACCTTCAAATATTCCGACCCGGCGCCATTTAATTTCCGGGGCCTCTCGGTGCTCTTTTTCTACCGATGCCTTGTATTTAGACGGTATCAATCGAATGAATCACCTCCAACGGAACGCAGGCCGCCTTGAAGCGCCTGGGTGCTAGTGGCGTCATTCGATTGGTCGGCGTTGCAGGGTAATGTGTGCTTGGACGTTGATTCTGGGTAGGATAAGATCTCAAAACAGGTACGCGCCATGTCAGTGTGGTTTAGCAGTTTCCTTGAATTCTAGACTGATGATGCGAAAAGAGGTCGAGGCGGGATGATAACAAGGTGTGAGGCCAGTGAGGATCAGATGCGTAAGTAAAGCCGGGTACCACTTGGGCGCACCGAGATGTGGTTCACGGTGCGCGGTCAGCACACCTCCAGGACTGCTTGGTCATATAAATTTTTGAAAGTGTTCATTCATCACAATAAGTAAAAGACGAAGGCGCGTAAAAGTGCGTCGTATCGTGTCGTAGTTATGGCACGCGTTCCATTCCTGGTCCAGCGACGGCCACGTCGTCGGGCGCGGGCGCTGCGGCATCTCGATGTCCAGATTCAAAGGGCGTTGTGAATGGCGTGCGCTGGCCTTCTGTTTCCGCGTCCGTGTCCGCGTACGAGGAAGGGTACGCTACACGTACTTCCATACGGCTGGGGTATATACTTCGGTAAAGACGGACAGTAGGCGCAGTGTTCTTTTTTTTTGCGTTTGTCCACAGCCCAATGTATTTTCTGGCACTCAAAACATGCCTTTCCTTGTGACAGCTTGCATCGAAAGCAGCGAAACAAGTACGTTCCTTATCCTTCCATCTCGCCGTTTCACTGCCCAGTGCCAGTGGATATTAAGTTGATGCGAGCATGTCGCGCTTAGAGTGGTCAACAAATTTGAACACCCGGCGAAACCGAAATTCCGGTCAGGTGCTGAAAAGTGCTATAAGTAAGTTTTCTCGGTCGCCGTTCTACTCCCGAGTTACTGATGAGTTGCTACATATTATGCTCCACCTGCCGCTCCCAGGTTAGCACATCACAGGTGAAAGTGAAACTCCGGACAGGTAGCGCAATGCCTCCGAGGTACATTTGCGCATCGTCGCCGCTTCCAAAATGCCAGTTGTCACTTTCAACGTCCTACATTATGATTATCGGCTGGGACCAACGAAGCACGACTCACTTGGTAAATTTAGACCAGCGGCACTTTAAATGAAAGGCGGCACATGTGCCGCCCTTCAAATAAAGAGCGGCACACCGGCAATATATCGCACTGCCACTGATGTGCGCACCTGTTGGGCGCTGCAAAGTAAGGCTCCAACCGTTTCGTTTTCGTTTATGGCGGGGCCTGAACTGAACAAAAACAGGAACAAATGTTTAAAAAACCGTTTACAGCTCTTTGCGGTCCAACAGGCGCGGTCTGTTTTTTTTTTTTTTTTCTGTTTTGGCAAGTTTTCACAAGAACAGCTGGCGTGAGCTCGATTCTCAACCGTTTCCCCTCAAAATAGGCTCATTCGATTCGCATTGAAAATCCACAGCCAATGGGATGCCGGTAGTTTTGATCCTTTGACGTAATATAATTTATCCCGGAAAATTTTGGTTTTGAGTAGGACACCCGTAGCACTTGGAATACTGCCCTGATTTGCCTAATCTTTGGGTATGCTATAGATCTAGATCTGATGTGATCCTAGCCAACACTACAACCGCTGATTTACTACGACGGTAAGTTGAGCCATCAGTCGGACGTTGGGAATCTGAACTATTCGCGGAGCAGAGCTGGTACCTCTTTGGATCTATCGCAAGATTCACCAGCCTTCCTCCGATCTCGTCTGGGGCTGCATCGAAGGAATTCTGGTGCGGTTGCGTTTTGTTTCTAGATGCCGAAGTTTGACCTCGGTCCCATTAAAGTTCAAGCAGTTTAAGGTAGGCATTCCCCCACAACCACTGCAAATCTCACCATCACTTTCAGGAGTGTTCTGACTATCACTATTGGTTTACTGGTGACAATAAGGAGAAGGTATGTTTTATGTCAAATTCTGCCGTCTCCAACCCACTGGAACGGTCATGATCAGGGCCTTGAAGCGACAATTTGTGTCAAACGAGATCCCATACAGTTATGCCTCGCAATGCCTGGCCTAGGAAAGGACTCTGAAGTTCACGATGTCGAATACCGTTTATCCGCATGGCACACTGAGTATTTCCAGCATCAAAAGCCTGTGCCACAAACATTTTCCACCATCTCCAATCTTCTGACAGCCACGTCGGATCCAAAACTGACGACATTGGCCAGCCATATCAATTGGACTGATTGCTTGGCGGCACTGCTTCCTGTCCGCGTTACTCTGTCGGCGGCTTATGATATGCAAACAAAGTTTTTCTTAGGCTCAGTCGTCACAAATGAATCCGGCCATTTGATTCCAGTCGCGTACATTCCCAATTCGTCCAGAATTCGGATTCAACCTTGGGTGCTGCAATGATGCCCGAATGTGCTTCCAACTCCAGAGGGTGATGGCCTCCGGAAACGGTGCGCTGTAGTGGTGCTTATCTTGATCTGCGACCTGTTCATCGACTCTAGATTTTCCTTCCCTCCTGGGTCCTTTAAGGCTTCTGAAATGTCTGACAACTCTAGGGATTGTCTGCATGACTGTCCCCACTTGGAATTCTCCATTAAACTTGAGGGTGTCGACGAGGAACTGGTCAGCACGAGCTGGCTGCTAGACTTGCGACCAGTCAGTTCCCATGCACCGATCACGAGGGCAAGAAGATCGGTGCTGTGGGAACAACTGGAACATTTGGTCACTGATTTGGCAGATGGCGCCAAATGTGATTTCGGACTTGGTGATTTCACGTCCCAACGACTTTTCTCTATCTTCAGAACACTGCCTCGGAAGCCTCAACTTGTATAGAGAAAGTTGGTTCATTTTCAATTTAGATTCAAATGAACCCAACATGATTTTGGGTGAAATGAAAAACAAGTTGGCCTTATTCACCTTAGAATTCAAAATATTCATCTTTCTCTATGAGACTTTTTACACTTTTTTCAAAGGTCTGGAAGGTCGAAAATTCGAAGTCCAAAACCACATTTGGCGCCATCTGCCAAAACTGCAACCTATGATCCCAGCCGCTTCGCCAACCGTGATAAGCGCAGCCACGTGCATGGTGAACACGGTTGGTCACGAGCCTAGCTGGCTGTCGCTGTTAGAAGTATTACTTCAGTAGATATACACGTGATCGCGAACATATGTAGTTCTGCGGTCGATACCCGGAAGTCTTATCGACTTACGCTCGACCACAGGTATGTAAAATACCTAGTTTAATATTTATCGACTTATGCTCGACCGCAGTATCTGTCTTGTTGATGTTCTGCGTTTCACAGGTTATGGGCCCTGCCTACTGATCGTTAAATCCGTAAATCACCGAAAAGAAACTTTTCACCTCAATCCATATTCGTCGACTAGACTCACAACATCATGTCCAAAGGACATAAACTCACCTTCCCTCGTCTCAACAAGAAGAACTACGGCACCTGGAGTGGCTACGAGCATGCTGAGCTTCAGAGACTCGGAGTTTGGCTGAACGTAAAAGGAACCATTGTCACACCAACCAGCACCGACGCTGATGCAATTCGCAAATGGCTCGTGGACTCCGGCAAAGCTGCTGGGTCCATCTGTGCTTCTCTTGAGGCTTTGCAGAGGGTACACATCAAGGGTATGGAAGAGAATCCAGTGACTATGTGGGCAGCATTGGAGAAGGTTCACGGGGAGAAGAAACCAGGTGCACGCTTTGCCGCCTATAACACACTGTTCTCCATCTGCAAGGAATCCGACGAGACACTTACCACTCTCATGGGGAGGGTTGATGGCGCGGTCAGCCTCATCAAAGATCTTCGTCCCGCGGGCCACACTCTTGAAGACTTGGATGGCGAGCTCGCATCCATGGCAATGATCAGAGCACTGCCCGAGGAATACAAGGCCTTCAGGTCATCCCTCTTCCTCTTACCCCAACTCGACAAAGCCATCGTTACGGAAGCCTTCATCCTCGAAGAGTCGGATCGTCAGGAACAGGTGGCCAAAGAAGCTGAGATGGCGCTTGCGCTGGCAGCACGCATCACCCAAGCTGCTGCCGCTGCGGGAGTGACTGTCGAGGAGTATTGTGATTAGTGCAAACACGGCGGACACGCTACAAAGGACTGCCGTACCATGGCGAGGATTCGTGCTGAACAAGACAAGAAGCGCACTGCTCCAGCAAAGCCAAACCAAGCAAAAACAGCGCAGGCAGACACAGAATCAGCTGCCACCACAACGGAGTTCGCCGGAAATGCAAGTTACACCTCCGATCTCTCATCGCCCCTTCTTATCGAAGCTGGTGCTGACTGGAATACAGATACAGGCGCCACTTCGCATATGACGCCCCACCGACACTGGTTTTCCACGTACAAACCTTATGTCGTGCCAATACGACTCGCAGACCATCAGATCATATATTCAGCGGGCGTTGGCACTGTGAGGTTTCAGGCAGAGGTGAACAGAAAAATGAGCCGTTTGGTGGAGTTCGAGAGAGTGTTGCATGTTCCCACGCTCCGGAGTAATCTTCTCGCTGTTCTCTACCTCACACACCAAAAGCAATTTGTTGTCACCATTCATGCCGACAAGCTCCTCTTCCGACGGAATCGCGAGCTCCTCTTCACGGCAACTATCAATGAGCATAACACCACTTATCTGGATGGCTATACTGTCCCAATCTCCGAATATGCTGACTTGGCGACTACTCTACCGCTCACGCTTGATCTATGGCATCAATGCATGGGACATATTTCTATTGATTCTATCAAAGCGATACAACGGAGACAGCTTGTCACCGGCATGAAAATTACCTCCAATATTCCTCCCGACCCAATCTGTGAGCCGTGCATCGCAGGCAAACAGCATTGTGGTCCAATTTCCAAGCATGCCACATTTCACGCAACGCGACCACTCCAGCTCGTGCATGTTGACCTCAAAGGACCCCTTCCCGTGCAAACACCGGAGGGCCACCTCTATTGGGCAACGTTCATTGACAACTTTCGGCGCGTATGGGTGATGTTCAAGCTAAAGAAGAAAAGTGATTTCTTTGAGTGCATGAAAATATACAAAGCATTTGCAGAAAAACTCACTGGCTGTTTGTTGGAGACTATGCGAGAAGACAAGGGTGGGGAATTCATGTCCAATGAGCTTGACAGATTCTGCAAAGAGTACGGGATCCGCCGTCAGCACATGAACCGTAACGAGCCGCACCAGAATGGTGTTGCAGAGATTGGGAATCGCATCATGGCGGACCACATAACAGCGATGCTCGCTGAAGCGAAGTTCCCCGCGTCATTCTGGGGATATACTGTCGACTGTTTCACCCACGTCAGGAACAGATCACCCACCTTGGCAAATCCAGACAATAGTCTCCCATACTCCTCATGGCACAATGGCGAGAAGCCAGACATCTCTAATCTGCGTGTATTCGGATGTACTGCATATGTGCATGTTCAGAAAGACCAGCGACGCGGATTATCTCCACATACCAAGAAATGTGTATTCCTGGGTTATTCCCAGGAGTATCCGGGATGGCTTTTCTACCACCCTGAAACAAAGAAAACAATAATCAGCAGCCGCGCGGACTTTGACGAGCGGTACTTCCCAGGAAACACCACCAAAATCCTGGATGCTTTACCCATGCCAGCACCAGTACCATCAGTCTACACTCCGTTGAGCCAACATACGAAGCTGCTACGATTAATCGTGGCCCCAATTCTTCGTGGGGCCTGATTAAATCCGGGCCCCAATTCTTGGGGCCACTATTTTGAGTTTTAATCTTACTTTAATCCTATCACATATGCACAATACAATATATTTTACCCAGATGGTAGATTAATCCTAGATGCGAAGAATCACAGGCGGGTCCGATTATCTGGCTGCCGATTAATCAGTGCACACTCACGATTAATCTTGAGATAACACCAGTTGGATTACCTAGTAATCCGGCCCCAATTAATCCTAATGTACCAATTAATTCTCACGTTGTTAAGCAGATTAATCCTACCCCAATTAATTTGAAGGTATGGTGCACATAAATACTGGGTTAAACCTATGCCCACCAGTAACGCAGATGGCCCGCGTTAAACCTCACAGGTTGAGAATCATTAACCATGTTATGTCGTTAAACGGTTTGGTTAAACCACACTCTTGCAAGTGAACTGATAACTATGTTAATTGGTTTAACCGTACAGTTGGTTTAACCATACAGTTTGCCTTTGATTTGGAACAGTATTCATATGTGCTCAAGCCGTTAAACGGTTTGGTTAAACCACACTCTTACAAGTGAACTGTTAACTATGTTAATCGGTTTAACCGTACATTTTCCCTTTGATTTGGAACAGTATTCATGCTCAAGCCATTAAATGGTTTGGTTAAACCACACTCTTACAAGTGAACTGTTAACTATGTTAATTGGTTTAACCGTACAGTTTCCCTTTGATTTGGAACAGTATTCATATGTGCTTAGCAATACTTCACAGAGAGTATGGTTTAACCATGTTCAACCATAATGGTTTAACGACCTTAAGCACTGCTTCACCCAACCAAACGTTACCAAATGTAGATACATAGGAAGCTCGATCTAGTGAAATTGTCCACTTATAAGTAATCATTCAACCGACAGTTTAATCCAATGGTTTTAACGAGGTTAAGTCGTTCAGTTTAATCGCTATGTTGAACGGGTTAAACCAGGTTAAAATGCTGTCTAATCACCATGTTCATCAACGCTGAAACTTTGATGAGCGGATACATAATATTTGCCAAAAAATCACGTACCTTTGACTTATTCCTTGTGGTCTTCAAAACAACTTCTGCCGCCCTTTGGGCGCGCTCCTCTCGTGCTTCCTGTAAACACCTAAGCTCTGAGAATCGGTACAATGTAAAGATATACCTGTGGCGACTTCCGAAGTCTGCGACCTCTTCCCAGTGTATCATCAGCTGCTGCCTCGACTGAATCCAATGCAGCCGTCGCCGCTGTGGAGGGGGCGGATGGCCGAGACGTGGAAACGTCAACATCGGACGTCTGGACCACTCCACAGTGGTCTCGACATTTTTGTGCCTTTATCTCCTCATATCCCTACATCGAACATTCCAGATATCCTCCGCACCATTTCTATTATTCCCTGTTCGTTTCGACTTACTGATGAATTTGTTTTGTAGAGACTTCTTGTAGGACCTCGTTCTGCGAACGGCGGGCGCTTATACGGCGCTATTCGGACTTCGAGTCCGAATACCATCGTCGCCTGATTTACCTGCGAAGTCACGAAGGCGCTATCGCGAGCGCCATTACAAGACAAGCCCCGAGCGTTCTTCGGGCATCCACCATCCCCCTTTTTCTTTCAGCATCCCCGGTGACGTTCCCGGGCGTCGCCGATTTAGATGGGTGAAATGGGAAATATTCATTAATCTTTACTAATACATTTACGTACCTTTTCTTTGACAGGGGACCGAGCAGGCTGTTGATTCAGACACCCAGGGGACGTAGGTTTGGCGTAGAAGAATGCTGTTGCGGGGCAGCATTGGGGTCGTTGGCGGGCGATCCCCTCGCTTCTATTGCTATATTAAACCGAGCCATTGTGAATCAGCGCATACCTTGGGTGGATGGAGAAATTGTCTGTTAGGCCTCCTGGCCATTGCCTTGACATGGGCTATATATACATATTTTTTTAGTAGTGCAGCCCCGACGGCCTTTGAGTACGGGCGCGTCGGGTGTGTTTGTTATGTAAATTGTTTACGGATCAATTACGAAACCTTCTTGCTTGCCTCACACCACCACATCGGGTGCCACGACACACTCAAGACGCGTCAACTGGACGTCTTACGTCTGGTTTAACTATTCCAATTCGCATACGAACATCAAGACTCTCTCACGACCACCTTTTCAGTCGGATCGGTTCCGGCTGTCAAGCTTTTTATAGTCGTGCTTCGCGCAGGCTTCTTGCTCGTGCTTCGCGCAGAGTATTCGACGGCTTTCAACGCTACCTAACAATTCGACGACGAAACCTAGATCTGGTATAGAACGCCTACGTTCTAGACCGCCGACCAATACTCCGCTTGTGTCCAGATTTTGCCTACGAAATCTCGGACTCATACTGTTACTTTGATCGGACGAAATCATCTTACTACGTATTTTCTTCGATACGTAGTCCTTCCCTTCTCCCTTACGATCACCTCGCTTTCTCATCTTACGCCCCCAAATTTCTTCTACCACTTTTATCCCCACATCGAACCACCTACCGGGTAAATCCCTCCTCTTCACCGCGTTGCGTTTTTTACCCTTGACCTTAGCTGGTGGCGCAGTAGGAGCATGAACCGGCGAGGGCGACCAGGGAGGACCCAGCAGAGGCGATGGAGGTGTGACTGGGGTAGGTGACCGTGGAGGAACTGGCGGAGGCGCTGGAGGAGGGACTGGGGTAGGTGACCGATGTGGAGCCTGTGGGGGCGACGGAGGAAGGACTGGCGGAGGTGACCGAGGTGGGACTGGGGTATGTGACTGAGTCGGGGCCCGTGGAGGCGACGGAGGAGGGACTGGGGCTGGGGGAGGCGAGGGAGTATGCAGGGCTTCAGTTGCAGCTCTGCGATGCGCCAGAATATCGTGTTTGGCGTGGAAAACAAACGGATCGCTGGTGGAAGACGTAGAAATGAGGTATTCAATGATGCCACTGAGCTGGGAAAGCGTCATCTCGGTGAGAGGCTTGTCAAGTCGTAAGGAAAAGCGTTCCATGTTGTAGAAATTATTGGGGTAAGCCGCAATATCAGCATATGGTATGGTCGCATAAACCTGATCAGACGGCCAGGCATGATCTGTTACGCACTTAGAATCGAGGATTGCGGACACATAAATGTAAAATGTACCCCAAGAGACCCGAAAGAAAAGATCAGTAATTTGTACAAGCCCAGAACGACCTGCGTTATCAAAGTCGACGGCTGGAAAGAGCGGAACTCCTGCTTCATTTCTGGGAATAGCTGTCCAGCCCTCGCGATCTTGCAGCATCACTTCAACACAATGAGTGTCGAGCAGGATCCCTACAAAAGGAAACTCACCGGGCAGCATCTCAGTGCTAAAGTCATCCCACAAGCTGCGAATGCGGGAAAAGTCTGCTGTAGCAAAGTCGGCCAAAGATCGCTGTGCGGAGTTTTCATTAGAATGACCGTGAACACTATTTTGTAAGGTGGTCAGGTCAGCGGTTGCATGATGAGTGATGAAAGTCTTGCGTACGCAATTGTAACCAGTTCCCCCGCCGAATTGCGGAAGGATGCAAAGAGAATCATCTCTGCCGGCCCAAGAGCGCCATTCGTACACAAATCTTGCAGCGTTCCTCCAATATTGTCCTCGAATTCGCGTTGATTCCTGTACACCTTCAGGGAAGGCATTCAAAAAAAGACGACTGAACCATACCGCGAAAGATCAACATTGAGACCCTGCTGGCGAGCTTGCTCTTCATATTTCTGTTTGATGTTGGTATCTGTGGTCGTCCAGAGGGTCTTGAGCGCCGTCTGATAACAGCCAGCTGAGTTTCCACCTGTTTTTTTCTTGAGATTATCGGCTAATATGAGGATCCCATCCCTTTCATCTGTCGCATACAATTGACGCGCAGTGACAGGCCGAGGGGCGGTAAAAAGAGCATTGTTTTGGTGTTCACCGACACCAGGCTGGATCACCTGAGTACGCACAAGACTCCCTTGGAGTATATTGCCAAAATAGCGACGAATGTACTGCCAAAAATCATCAAACATAATCTTAGCAACACAAAATTGAGATGGAACTAACGCCTTTGACCTTGCTATCTGTCGTGTCTCTGGCCCATGCAGTCGGATAGGGATACTGCCTTTTGATTGTTTCGAAGATGGCAGAGGTATTGTCGTCCTTCCACTTTTTGGCGGCCTTCTGCGCTAAGTCTTTGTCGCCTTTTGATTCAGTAAGAATGTACGCTCTGAATTCAGACTCCAGAGATTTAAGATAGAGAGTTTGAGCATCGGTGAGTGTGGCATCGCTGTTTCCGGAGGTCGTCTTTGGCATGATAGCAGCGGGGGGGGATGCAAGACGGAGCGAGGCAACTGGAAACAAGCGATGTTTTGAGGCCCACAATAATATGGTGTCAGGGACAATAGAACCATAACTCGTCTGACTTGGACGGTGGCACCGGCGGAGAATAGCAAGTTTTTTCACATCTATCTGGTACCGTTCATTCCGCTCAATTCGCCCATGGAAACTGTCGCAAAAACTATAATTAATTGTCCATATCATAGTCCGTGCTATCCGTATGGTATTCGGGCGCCGGAGAGACAGAGTGGTTCATGGTGGCACAGAGGGTGGCAATGGGTCACAATATGATTGCGCTAGCTGAGGAAGAAGGGAAATTACGGGAGGGGGAAGCATACAAACTGATACGCTGCCTTCAAAGCGCATGTAAAACCCTGTCGGCTCTGGAGGACCAGAAGCGACTGGACGAGACAGCACAGAAAGGCCACACTACCGCAGGGGAACAGATTCTAGACACGCGCCGTCGCCGCGACAACTTGATCGACTCATACAATTACGTTCGCAAGGCGATGATCTCACTCGGTACAGTCATCGACCACAACGACGAGGACAGCCAATTCCCACTTCTGTCGGTGAAAGACACATTCACCAAGTCCCGGCGGAGAGAGCGGGCTCTCGGGGACTCTCGCCGCGGTGATGGGATGCTGTACACCCGAATTGGAATCGCGGCGGGATCCAAGATATCCCATGCTCCAGAGATGGATATCGAGGAGTCGTCGGAGGAAGAGATCTCAGACTCTGATCGGCCAAAGTCAAAACGCAGTCGTCCGGCCCCTGAAGGTATGTCTTTTCACCTGAGCTCTGCCACAAACTCAATTCGATCCTTTGATCAGGTGGCGTACAGATGACGAAACGGGCCAAAAGTCAGTCGGGTGGCTTCACAGAAATGTATAACTCAACATCCGACTATAGGAGCACCAGCGCAAAAGCGGAAAGAGAAGGAGCCAGATCTCTCTCCTAACCCTGCGAACAAGAACGGCTGGCTTTGGGAACTACGACGACCGAGCAATATGAGTGAAGCAGAAATGGCAGAATGGGAGTCAGAAGGCAAATATCCTTATTTATTGGTGAATCAGTATGTTAATCTTCATTTTCAGGTGATCGGGTGCAGTGGGCCCGAGCAGAGGCGGAGATGGATCGATTTCAAGAACAAATGGAGATCAAACTCACCGAGTTCCTCCGCTGCTTGACCACTTTCCAATTCAACGAGCGTGCATGGATTCAAATGACTTGGGATTGGGCCTCTTCGAGGCGGGTGCTGAACCTTTAGGTAGGGGGTAAACACTAAGTCAACATTCTCACAAAATACACACTATACCAGCTTTTTAGCCTGAGGTTCAACAAATTATTTCTTGATTTGAAGAACTTGAAACCATTACATTGGAGGCACAATGTGGAAATACTACCATTCTCTAATGCAATGAACATGTTATCTGTACAAGTGGATAAGCAATTGAGAAGTATGCGGGTTCAGTGCCCGAAAATTGGCAGAATTGCCAATGGAACTTCAGATCCACAAAAGATGGGGGCTTCCACACTGGGGCATAATCCCTGCTTTACAACCGTTTAATCTGTTGCACCAACCTGTTTTCTAGAGGTCAAGCCATTGGCCTGGAATAGTGAAAGTCGCAAACAAATGGGGCATTTTCTTTTGCAAGCAGCCGTTGTATCCGAATTGATAAGGCAAAAGCTGTCTGTCTGAGTGAGAATTATGCAAAAAGTCTTGTCAAGTTGTCCTGTCCCCCTTCTAGGCATAAGCATGACGACACAAAGATCGAGTCAAATAATAGTAACCACTGAGGGAAACCGGAGTTCTGAGCAGGTAAACCATTCAATAGATGCTAATGGTCCTGTTTTGCCAGAAAAATTGGGGAGAGACTTGAAAAATGCTGTTGACCTTTGCAACCCGGAGACCCAAATTGAATTTTTGTTTTAACCCACTGTTAGAACCTGTGATGCGGGTCTTTTAGGCCTCGCCAGGCTGGAGACAAGCGCACACGGACATCGAGTCCGGTGCAGCTAGGTCGACAGGAGGCACCGACTCAGGCCCTCCCCGCTGTTGTAATGCTTCAGCTAACGGCCTTGTCACCCGAGGCCGGAGCTCCATTGATATCGTATCTCGAGGTGCTGTGAGAGCAGTTCCACAGGTGCTCAGCTATCCAGCGGGTCCGGGGGTGTTGAGCACCTAATCTTCTATCGTCCACATAGAGGAAGCAAGTAAAAGAGTAATCGATTATGTAATACGTGATCTCGGAACAATAGGCCGGTAGTCTACTACGGGTATAAGTTCTATATTACAGTATCAAGAAATAGTAGCGCTGGCCGCGTCCATGGTGTAAGTATGTACCGTCACAGAGCCCCCCACGCGGGTAGCGTTACTGTGTTGTCTGCCGATTCTACGACGCCCTTGATTCCCATACACTTCAAATGAAGGCGAAGCCCTAGCCCTGCGGTCTCGACCCCACAACATGTATCACCCCGTGTATGGCCCCATCCCCGAGTCGTCGTCATCCCAAGCTGTCCAACGGCGAGGAGCGTCGAGCATTTCATAATCCTCCTCCTGAACTGGAGAGGGCTGCTCTGTCTCCTCCTCGGTCTGATCAGCAGGCACTGGGATGGCCGAACTTGATGCAGCCATGGATGGCGCAAACAAGACGGGTCCTTGTAGACTGGGCGCTGCCGCCATGCCCGCCGACTCTGCCTCCATCTGAGCGTCAATTTCTGCGTGCATAGCCGCCAGCTCCCTCTGCAGCCGTCCCGCTCTGTTGCCCCATCAGACCCTTTTCACTCCTGGTACACCCGTGGCCGCCGAAGTACGGCCGTCATGATTTGGGGGGTCCCTGTCGATCAGGTTCTGAATTCGTGATGGGAGGGTGGCAGGATCCGGGCGAGTGGCGAGGTAGTCAGCCAAAGACGGTCGTGGCTGCAGAGCAGGTGCGGGATTCCAGGGTGCTTGCTGATGATGCGGATACGACGCGAGGGTTTGCGGCGGGGGCGGCGTGGGCAGCCATGGAGCCCATGGTTGCGGCGGGGGCGGCAAGGGTGGCCAGGGAGTCCAGGGTTGCGGCGAGGGCGCCGCGGGCGGCCAGGGTGCCCATGGTGCAGACCCTCCTGCGTTCCAGGGAGAGGCGGGTGCCAGACGAGCAGCCAGTGGAAGCGGCTCCAAACGAGCAGCCAACGGTAACGTTTCCACGCCGCCCAGTTGATCAGCCAGGGAGGATGGCGGGTTCGTCAGTCTCTGTGCCAGAGGTATTGGAATCGGGGAGCGAAAGGAGGATGGCCCCGACAAGTGTTCCTCCAACGACGGCTTCCTCGGACCCTTCCCTTTGGCCCTCATGGCTTTGGGTTCAGACGGGGGAAGTCTGCCTGAAGACGCTGCTCCTGGCGCGAAGCCCACTGTTGACGACGCCGATGACGAACTTGAGGACGGAGTCGTCGCGGAGGGTCCAGGGACGACGACGTTCCGCTCCACGGGAGCCGGCGCCAGTAGTCCAGGCGCTCGCGCTGATGGGTGGATGAGCAACTCCGTCGAGTCTTCAGTCGAAGTTTCCGTTGTGATAACAGGCGCCGTGCCTATTACAGCACTTTCCTCCTCCTGCATGGGAAATCTCCCCGTAGAGGTGGGCGGCGTTCTGGTGTTCCATTCCACGTCCAAGGTACTTCCCCAATTCTGAGCAGCGGGTTCCGCGCTCAAGACTGGAAAAGGCCTCTGTGCGGACGGGCGCATTACAGCAGGCGCGGGCAGAGCTGGAGTATATGGAGGAGCGGGCGAGTCATCATCCTGCTCCTCCTCTTGTAGCCACACGTCTGTTGTGTACAGGGCTGCCTCGTCGAACTCCCCATTCGGTTGAAACTCCACACGCAAATTCCTCCAGACTGCCCCCAACGCTCCAAAGCCCCTTCGTCCGGTCATGACGTCGGCGAAACGAACCCAGATGAGACCTTGGGCTCGAAGTATCGTGAGAGGGCGGGTGTTGCTGTTGGAGAACGCATCCGCAGTCATCATCCAGAAGGTTTGGGCCGAGATGCCCTCGTTGACGTCGGATATGGTGACGACGTTCGACGCCGGGTTTTCTGGTTCTACCCTATCAACCTCCATGCCGTTCTCCTTGTCGGAGGAGTATACACCCTCTATGTCCCCCTCGTCCAACGCTTTGATCTTCCCCACATTCGTGGAACCGCTCTTTTCGTCAACGAGGGGCAGCCGTAGGTAATGAGGCGCCTCCGCTCGCTTTCCCCTGTATTTATTTGCCTCCTCCTGTGAAGGATACATCCAGTGCAATGGCTTCTTCGGAATCCAGCGGTTACCTCCATCAACGAAGAAAGGGTACCGTGGAACGGGAGATCCGAAGCGTTCCCAGTCCAGAAGGCCAGGGGGCGGGTCGAACCGACCAAAGTACAGATGCCTACCGAGTGCGCGGTTGTACCAGCACTTCGATTCCAGTTGAGCCTTCTTGCCTTTGAAAATCCAAGCGCGATCCTCTTGAAGCTCCTGCAACTCCCACTTTTCCCATTTCCCGACCCAGTTGGAAGGAATGGCGGGGGGGGGGGGGGGGGATCCAGGGTACTCAATCGATGGCGATGACCCTCCGTTCTACCATGGGCGCCGCCAGACGATCGTTCAAGGCGGCTGGTGCCGGTAGTATGTAGACCGGGGGCGGCAGGGCCGATGAACTCGAGGCCGACTCATCGTCCTCAGAACCGGTCTCATCGGAGTCCTCCTTGCTCGACTCTACAGGTGCTGCTGCTGAAACAAGTGCTCCTGAAGCCGTACGCGCGCCCCTCCCTCCGGCTGTCATCCTCGCGAATTGCCTTCGAGGACGAGGCGTCCAAGGTGCTAAGGTGTTCATGTAGATTGAAGATGAACGGGCCTCGTCCCTGGGATGGGTCGCTACATTTTCCCCCCAACCATCCTCTAAGAGGGAAGACCGCTTAGGTGACCGTTTCGCGCTCACAGGTTCGGAGCAGCAGACATTCACTTCAGTGGCAAGTGAGAGTAGGAAGAAAGAGACGAAGTTGCCACGGTATCTAACACGTGCTTCCATTCCCACGCACTGATCCTCGTCGAAACTATGCGGCTATACATCTCATGTGTTGGATGCTGCGTCCCGAATTCGCGTCGCACTTCGGGCAACGTCGAGTCAGCAGAACTGACGATGTCGCTCCAATCCTCGGTCGTGAGTGTATGTCGGATCTGCTGGAAATAGGTGAGGATGTGCTTGTTTCCGTTGAATAGGCGCCACTGCAAGCACGAAAGCGTGAACCTTAGCTCAACTTCAAGCGCGCTGCGTTCCAGTAGACACAGTAGGCCAAAGTCGGGGTCTAATGAGAAGCTCGTATGCGGGTCTTTTCCCAGGAAAATCATCAAAGCCTCCAGGATTTGCTGGACCGCAACTACGGCGTGCGCGGTGCGACTGAGAGGTTCCAGACCCAGGCAGAAGAACTGTTTCGACAGAGTGGGGTCGGTGAAGCCGAAGCAAGGGACGGTCTCCGCATCCAGTTGCACTACTTCCTGGATGAGCTGCCCCAAGAAGTCCCATTCGAACTGGCAATGAGGCTTGTCATAGCGAACCAAGGCATCTCGAAGGGCAACTGTTTTGGAGGAGTCCATGCTCAGGATCTCCCCACTCACGGCGCCGAATTCCGTCAGAGGATCATCCTGTTCGGGATCCTCAGGGTAGTACAGCTCGTGATAGCGGGCTACCGACACCATTAATGGCTCCTGATAAACCTCAATTGATCGTCCCAGTCCGCTAAAGACCCTGATCTCGGAGGAGGATTTCGACTTGAGGGCGGCGGTAATGCTCTCGCCTTCCTCGCCCCCCTCCATCTCTGTCCCATTCCCAGTACTGGTTGGGCCCAGATCAGATTCCTCCGATGGTTCGGTCGATGACATAGGAGGGTGCAGCTTCGGGGAGGGTACCGGCGAGTTGGGCGCGCTCATCTCGGGGAGAGCAGCGTTTCCACTCGCCGGAGCCGGAGGAATTACATCTGGCGCTGCTTTAGGCGAAGCGCGCTCAGACAATCCTCCAGCTCCCATTTGTGACCCTCCAGCGGAGGGTGGTCCTCGTCTCCCTTCTTCGGTCATATGCGAAGGCATTCGCAGAGCAGCACCTCCGAAGGGAGTCGTCTTGGGTGTGGGAGTCTTGAGGTCTTTGGCGGCCGGCATCGCGAGGGAGTTTAGGAGTCCTACACGCGCGGTTATAGGTCCTAGCATAGCTGCTCGAGGAGGCACGGGTTTAGCGGGGGATGAACCGTGGTTCTTGGACTTGTCTGCAGGTCCTTTCGAGTTCCCTGCAGCAGCACGACGAGGAGAGAAGCTGGAGGTAGAGGAGGGAGCGGAGGGGGCCCCTCCTGTTGACATTCTCTCCAATCGACCCGCTTGTCAAGTCGATGTGGCTCGGTCGATGACAGGGTTTGGGTTTTGGTGATCGAATACTGGGTCGAAGGGTCCCCTAGAGGTTTTGCGACTTTGCGTGACATTCCGGAGGAAGGGAGCGACTAGAGGAGGGATAGAGGAGCGGCAATATATGCGCTCACCACTCCCGTCCCTGAGAGTCGGCTAAGTCTCCTTGGTATCCATTCTCCCCATCTGTATAGCTCCGCAAGGTATCCCACGCGCGCCCGTGCCCTGCACGGCGCAGCGAAATCGAGGTCCCGCTCCTCGCGCTCCCGAGTGGGTGGAAAGGGACTTAGAGAAGATGAATAGTGGATCAACCACGTGATCGGCTTTTCGGAGCCGATCGGCGAGTTTGACACAGAAGTATAAGTTGGTATACTCTGTGCCACGCTCTCGTCCACGGGTCCTCCACAAGTGCCGTGCCGAGTCTCGCGATGCGCAGGGGGGGGGGGGGGGGTCGAGACATCTCAGCGCTCGCCTTTCGGTTGAGCACTTCCTAGATGCCTCGTCCCTGATGGGCGGAGCGATCTTCTTCAGCATTCTTCAGCGTGTCTAGCGCGCTGAAGGAATGGCTAAAGATTCAATCGCCTCCCCGTCCTCTAGGGCGGGACAGCCAGCAGCTCACTCTCCATAGAGCTGAGCGCTTCTGCCCGCCCTCCCTTCTCCAGCCCTGGTGAAGCCCTCGCGGTGGGCTCCATTGTGATGCGGGTCTTTTAGGCCTCGCCAGGCTAGAGACAAGCGCACACGGATGTCGAGTCCGGTGCAGCCAGGTCAACAGGAGGCACTGACTCAGGCCCTCCCCGCTGTTGTAACGCTTCAGCTAACGGCCTTGTCACCCAAGGCCGGAGCTCCATTGATATCGTATCTCGAGGTGCTGCGAGAGCAGTTCTACAGGTGCTCAGCTATCCAGCGGGTCCGGGGGTGTTGAGCACCTAATCTTCTATCGTCCACATAGAGGAAGCAAGTAAAAGAGTAATCGATTATGTAATACGTGATCTCGGAACAATAGGCCGGTAGTCTACTACGGGTATAAGTTCTATATTACAGTATCAAGAAATAGTAGCGCTGGCCGCATCCATGGTGTAAGTATGTACCGTCACAAAACCTCTACAAGTTCAGGTCACAAAGTTGAAGCAGTAACCCAGTTACCAGTCCAAGGCAGACACCAGGCCAGAAGCCAGAGAAGCAGTCACAGAAAAATTGCTCAAGAACTTAGGCACATGTCGCCAACATCACATGAAGCATCAGGAGCCCAGAGGCTTAGGGTTGTGTATGGAGCTCAGAATCAATCACCCATTCCAGAGAAACATGGTCGGTTCAAGTTGTGTGGCATGGCCATTGAAACCAGTGGATACAGCACATCACAGTAGCCAGAGGACATGGAGGAGGGAGCAATACAGCATGCGAGATATTGTTCGACCACAAGTTCAATTTTACCCGAGAAGGCCGAGGAATATTATTTTGATTTATGGTGCACATCACGAATCTTCCAGTGGTGTGATCTGTGACTGAACTGGTGGTTGAACTGGTAAATTACAATGCACAGGTATATTGCTGCCTCTGTCGGACTAGAAGCAGAGACGAAAGCAAGGAGTGTGGGCTCGAAGTAAGTATCTACTCGAAGATGATCGATCGGTAAGCTTGATTGACTAATTGACGGATACTGTTCCGAACATAAAGCAGAAATGACTAATCACAGAAAATCGAACTTGGAGAATTTCTTTGGTTCCAGGGGATGAAATGGGCTTGCACCAGGGGATTCAGGTGGGTAAGAAGTTTAAAAACATATCCTGGCATTTTGATTTATTTCTACGTCTTACCCCACTTTCTTTTCGATTTATTTTCGCGATGACCAATGTTGCCTGACTAAATCTGTTTGTACATGTAGCAAAAAATGGCACGAAACCCAAGTGCCCTTTCCCGTAAGTAGCCGAACCTAAAGGTCCAGCAATGAGCAAAAACTCTGATTTGGGTCCGGGCTTTGCGGAATGGGCCAAGGGAACTGCGCAGATGTGGAAGCAGTTATCGGACCAGTGTCAGACACATCTTACCATGGCAGGGTATAAGTTTGCGCTTGAGCCGGATTTTGACCTTGTCAGCTACGTCGAGAGGGAGCGCGAAAACCACGACAATTTGCTGCGGGAACAAGGGATAGGTGATTCTTTTCTGCACTACACAACTACACCAGACTTACAGGAATCCAGCACCCCGGGATAAACGTGCGGAAGCCCATATTTTTGCGGCCTCGAGGGGTGAGACAATCGAGAGTACTTAGAAACATCGTAATATTGTATTTGGTTAAACCTACTGGTGGTTTAAGCCGGTTGAAATATATGGTTTAACCGCCCAAACCGGTTATAGTAGTTGGTTAAATATACGGTTTACTAGCTTTGTTTAACGGTGCCACGACATCGTGTTAGCACTTCCTACGGTCCCAGTATTCATGGCAAACTCACGGTTTAACGAACTGTTTATCGGCTTAACATAGTTAATGGTTATAGACCCGTGAGGTTTAACCTGGCTCATCTGGATCTCGAACCAGAGCACTATACACCTTCCGTACACATCTCGAAGTAGTAGCGATCCTATTCGCCACACGGGACCCAGTATTCAGTCGGATCTCGTGTCGAAGGTCCACGTCTCCCAGCTGGATGTAGCGAAAGCCTGGACCGGCGGATAAGAATTCATTACGGCGACGGAGTTGATTGAGTACATACTAGAGTCTGTTGAAGCGGCATCTGTGATATAGTTCGTAACGCTCGTGAATTGTCCTCCCGAAACGACAAAATGGTCTGCGCTTGGGAAAAAGGCACCCGCATAGCTGGGATTCATGTTAGTGACGGAGTAAAGAGTTTTCGGGAATAATGGGACAAGTTTTCTTACCGAGTGGATCTCAAATCAATTTGGTGCGGATAGACGGTCGCCATCCAGGCTTGAAGGTGGTCTTTTCGGTATCAGCCGGTGGCGGGCGAGGGTGAGAGAGGTGACTCAGGTGAGCGCTTACGTCCACAGCTTTCGGATACTATTTGATGCTGTTGCACTGCTTCTCAACGGCATCGACGTGAAGTTCCGTTACAGCGCGAAGACCTCGCGATAAACACGTTTTTGATGAACAAGATTTGCCTTAGCTTCGCTCCGGCAACTTCTCAGATGTACCTCTACGTCTGAACCACTTAGACATACTGATACTACGAAATACTCATATCGAACATTGAAGGGGAAAGTGTTTATTTGTTGACTCATGAACCCATGAAAGAGAATATCACGAACCGTTAGTGAACAAATCAATTTGAGGCCGAGTCAAGCCAGATAGGCAACTGCTGATCATCAATTCGTTTAGGATTGGAACTTGGACCAAAAAAAAACAGTACTCTGATCTAAGAGAACGGTATGGCATGCAACATTGATAGAAAGTGGCACTTAAAATGAAATACCTATAGGTGCTACCAATTTTCCAACCAGGCTTGAGGGGGTCCCCCCATGAAAAAAAACGAAAATGGGTGCACATTTAGATCTTGGTGAGAAAATGATATTCCATCTATAAACTTTAGGTCTGCTCCTAACTGTTGACCCCACCCAGCCTGTGGCCCTGTCAGATTGTGGCCTCAGGTGCAATCAAAACGTCCATAGTAAGTCAACAGTTGGGAGCACACCCAAAGTGTATAGACAGCCCAAGATGTACCTGCGCTCCGCTCCGGCAATGAGAATCAAACTGGAGTGATATAGTGTCATCTATTTAAATCAAAGTATTCATGAACATGAGGCAATGGTATGGCTCCCAACGAAGGCGAATAAAAGAAACATCGCAGCTCTCGCACCACAGCAGAGCCCATACTGCATGGAGGCTGAACGCAGCAATGTAGCGTCATCGATGTTGAAACATGCTGCATCCTCCAAAGACATCGAAAATTTCAGTCTGAGAGCAATTTAGCACAGAGGGCAGCTATAATTGTGGACCGTGGAAGAGCGTGTTTGAGCATATCACCATTATATATCTAAGAAATAGGAATCGTACAAAAATATTTTGAACCAAAGACAGACCACAAAGGCTGTGGTGAGGCCCAGGAAAAAGGAAAATATCCTGAACGCGCAAAAATGAAATCCACACCGCTGAGTGAAGGTTAATTTTGAGCGTGTTTGAGGGGTTACTAGCGGTTCGCGGCCGGCTTTGCCGGGCCGCTCTCCGCTTGGCTAAAAGCAGACATCAATGTAAAAGGAGATTGCCGGCGGAGTTTAAAGGCTTCGGACAGCGTAATTTTATAAAGAGGAAGAAGATGGGGGAAAGTTGTGTCTTTTGCGTATTCACAGCCATAGAAAAATAATAGCTTCGATGCGCCGAGAGCCAGGTCCTTTCGGTTATTGACGAGATTGAAATATGATCGGGTGACTGCTGCATAGAAACCCGTGATGAAAACATCCAAAGTGAACACTGGGCAAAGGGTGTCGACGGTAGGATGAAGAGAAGGGATGATGAGCAAGTCGGGCCACCTTGTTGACCCCGGAATGGGTGAAAGTCAAAGCTTCCCCTCACGACGCAGTTGAAAATCAGAGCTGATTCCGGGCTCGGCCAGAATATACACGCCAACCAAGGTGAGCAGTAATTAATATCCAAATGCCGCATAAGTATTGTAGGCACTTGAGGTATGAAAATTGGATGAGAACAGAGAACAGCCACAGGAAATGAACCGTATGAACCCAAGAGCCCCCAACGAACACCGTAGATGTAAAGAACGAATGTTTTGCAAATTCGATGGGTGTAGCAATCATGCGGTTTCCCGCCCTGCTGGAGGCATTCAGGTGAGTAGCGGCGGTGGCGCTTGAGCACAAATTGATGCAGCTTTGGGAGAAAATGATGCACTTGAGCGAAGTCCACACTGATAAGTAATTGAAAGACAATTTCTAATGCGTAGAATAGGAGTTATTGTAGGGGGGAGAGGGCAAGAAAGGAGGATACGGGAGAGGAAAAGCCTCCCCCCCCCAGCCTGGTTGGAAAATTGTTATGGTCATATTTTCAAGGGAAACGGTTGGGAATTGAGCTCACAGCAGCCATCTTGGTGGAAACATCAAATTTTGATAAAAAATGAGCCGCGCCCTAAGCTCTGCAAAGAGCTGTAAGTTTGTCATCACAATGGTCAGATTTTTCTCCGCGCAAATATCTCCCGTCTTCCAGCGTTTTGAAACATAATTTTCGCCCATTTGTCTCAAGTTTACGCCCCATAAAAATGTGTTGTTGCAGGAAGCACGACCTGCGGCAACATGCAAGCTTATTACAAGAGACACGAGTAGCAGTTAATTTCATCAATATATCGGGTCCCAGGTGCCGTAGACTTGGACTCGACTGTCATTTCTCCCCCACTGCGCAATAGCGTGCCGACCATTCCTTGATTGCAGGATCAACACCCCAGCAGCTTTTTCGAAACACAAAGAGTCTTGCAACATAGAAGGTCACAGTGACGGAAATTGCAATAGTCGAGAAATCACTCGACCAATTTGTAGACGGAAAAAATATGGAAACAACGAGTTCGGGAAGTGATACAGAATGGGCTTACGCCTCTTTCCTTCCCCATCAATTGAGAGTTCGATCATCGACGTGGAGTACACCCATGATTGTGAAGAGTTCCGTGTTTCCTCCTAGAGTTCAATCTCTCTGCCAATCTGGAGTTGAAGGGCATCGAGAACGGAAACCGTGTAATCAAACGACTTTGTTTCGTGCTCTAAATATTGAATAACTCCAGTTTTCAAAGCCAGCGTGGCAGGTCGATTTCTCAACACATCTGTGTGCGACATGAGAATACGATCTCTTTGACCCATACCACCAACTCACCTAGTATCATGGATATGTTCGCTTGCACACCATGGACAATCGGGAACGAAAACTTTCCTTCCTCTACGTCTTCGGCGAATCCTTTTTTTGCAGAGTACTGTGTATGTCGCGGTCAGTTTAGCAATACGCAGTTGATTAGGCCCGACATACGATTGGACTCCGCAAATTCAAGTAATCGTCTCGGATTTGATAGAATACGCCAATCAAGTCAACCAAAGTCACGTAGTCTCTAAATTTCTCCTGGATTAAAATTAGACAGTATACAATGCACTGGCTTACTGGTCGAGTTTGGTGGTTGAGGAAGCCATCATAAGCTTTACTCCAATCCTCAACAAGCCCCCAGTCTCTGCGCATCCATCAGAGAGGATGAGAGGACGGGTACCCGAAAGACTTACTGTTTTTGACCATATCGATATATTCGGCTTCTGTTCGGCACCGGAAGGAGTCACGCCATATGATATCCAAGCCCTGGCCGTGATGAAGACAGCCCAGCTCCTCTGTAACGCAGTTATATCATTCATTTTCAAGGGAAAGGAAGTTTTAAATACCGGTGACTGTCATGATAAAGTCGCGATATTCTCGGTGACGGCTTTTCAAATGGGATAATTCTTGATACACCATTGCGTGAATATATGTCGCAGGATTACCGTCAGAGGAATCCCGTACACTGTATGTGCGGCTATCATCAAGGAATTAATTAGAGAAATCGAACAACAGTGGTTCGGTACCCGGTTTGCCGCGTCGGAGCTGAGAACTGTCTTCGATGTCGTCCAACCTAGAGTAATCTGGGAGGTTAACAGGTGGCATCGATATAAATACTCATAGCGCACATTAAACTTGCGTTGTGCAGCATGCCGACCGCGTTCGCGATAATTTCCATCTCTGCCTGTGGCACGTCCATCCACACATTGAAGGCATGGAGCAGACGCTCTCGCATGCCATTCCCGGGATGAGATGCAATGTAGGTAAACGGGTCCAAAATACCCTGCCACGAAATCAGTGTTAGCGGATAGCGCGCTTGTAGCGCATTCGGGATCCAGATACAACGGCGATTGCCACAAGGCAATGTTCATTATTACTTGAATGTACAATATAATGCAGTAGCTCATAGCTGATAGTTTTTCATTTCTTCTCTTGTAGTTATATGTACATCTTTTCGGTTATACTCAGGTACTTGTAGTATTACTTTGGTTATATTCAGGCACTCGGCCTCTCGTATATATTCTCTGTACACGAGTCGCCTCCCCTCAGACTTCGTATCACTTCTGTGCGCGAAGACTGAGTTATTCTTGTCTAGCTCTCGCGCACTTTATAGTCTCACTCTTACAATCAGGAGGTTACAAAGATGAAGGAAAGGATTCCATACCGCTTCATCGCGAGGACCTGAGCATCGCTTTGAGGCCGCAGAAAGTACGTCAGTGAGTGGCATGACGATACTGTAGAACTCAGGATGGCAATGAGTCCGACTTATAACTGTACATGCTCCTTCCCACCTTATGGATTTAAAATGGAGTTGATGGGTGGAATACAATTTCCGGTGTCAACCTTCAATTTTCTTCGGTGGAGTGAGCGAAATGATGAGCCCTAATTAAAACTGTACATGCTCCCTGCCTCTAAGGGATTTGAACTGAGCTGATGAGTGTAATGCAATTTCCAGTGTCAACCTTCACTTTTCTTCGGTAGAGTGAGCGGAATGAAAAGCGGCCTGACAGCTACGTAGTCTCATCGCCAGAGAAGAAAGCCTCCGATGTGTTATGGAAAGCCAGAGCACCACGCTTTTAAACGAGCGCTCCCATCATTCTTGCCGCGATAGCCGCCCGTGGACCCCGAGAACTGAGCGACATGAGATATTCCGGGAATATCTTTAGAGAACGAAGGTGAATCAAGCATAGGAAATCACAGACGATTTAAAAGATTAAAACGTACGAACAACTATTTCTAAAGGGATGTGGAAAACCTATGTTTTGTTCCCCGAGTATTAAGGGAGTATCTTTTGATTTTAAATTGACCGTGGGCTTTTGGCTAGATGCAGTTGGGGTTCAAAGTCAGCAAACTGAAAGAAGTGTGAAATTAAACGACTTGGTTCTTCCGCCGGCGGTGCAGCGGGATGAGATCAGAACGACCCTGGGCATGAGGCATTCCGGTAGTGGTCGGTGTTGGCAGTCTGAATTTTTCCGTCAGGCGACCCATTCTTCGGTTTCGCCGGTGCAGCAGGACGAGATTGGAACGACACTGGGCGTGAAGCATTCAGGTTGTGGTCCATGTTGGCAGTTTGAATTTTGCCGCCGTCAGACTATACTGTTCTTTTGAGTGACGGTTCTGCCGCCGTCAGGCGACCGAGATTCTTTCGGTTTCAGCGGTACAGCGGGATGATATAGAACGACACTGGGCGTAATGCATTCAGGTTGTGGTCCGTGTTGGCAGTTTGAATTTTGCCGCTGTTAGACTATACTGTTCTTTTGAGTGACCCATTCTTTGGTTTCAGGTGCAGCGGGATGAGATAGAACGACACTGAGCAAGAGCCATTCAAGATGTGGTCGGTGTTGACAGTCCGAATTTTGCCGCCGTCAGGTGGCCCATTCTTCGGGTCGGTGGTACAGCGGGACGAGATCAGAACGATCCTGGGCGTAAGGTGTTCGAGTTGTGGTCGATGTTGGCAGTTTGAAGTTTGCCGCCGTCAGGCGACCCATTCTTCGGTTTCGGCGGTGCAGCGGGATGAGATTAGAAGGACACTGGCGTGAGGCATTGAGGTTGTGGTCCGTGTTGGCAGTTCGAATTTTGCCGCCGTCAGACTATACTGTTCTTTTGAGTGACGGTTCATCATGAAATGGCATTTGAATGCAGACCAAGCAGGAGCTATATCCGCACTTATCGCCTTCTTTCGAGCATACTATGACCATCTAAAGCTTGTCAGGCCAAGAGGTTGAAGAGAGTGGGACTTGGGGACCCGAGATGAACCACTGCGTTATGAGCCGTCCTATCCTTGAACCAAAATGAAGAACATCCACTAGTGGCCGGCAGTGGAGTTTTAGAGGCGGAGTGTACACAATGTCAGTGTGTCAATTACATTGATTTGCTACATGTCTGCAAATACAGATGCAACTTTCCCTGGAAAGATCGTGAGGGATGGGGCGATGACTGAGACAGAAGTGTAAATAACATATTACACCTCGTAAGCAATTATCACTCCCGCTATTTTCATTACGACCATATTGGGATATCTACAAAACACAAGATTGCACTGCACATTGGAGAGCTTTCGGGAATTGGTGAAACCGGCATCAAAGTGACCGGCGGTTAACCGCCGGCCTTGCTTTGTCATGTCGGAGTTTCAATTCAAGTGCCTACCAATACGCACGATGTCGCTGCTCGCCCGCTTGAAGGACCCAGTCCTTCAGGCGCTCACTCTCACTCAAACTATTACTTTCATACGGCTTCTGTCTCTCCTCAAGGACGACATAATTCTCGCGCAGCCCTACTACATCCCGACTACAGAAGCGCCCCTCGTCCTCCCTGCGAGTATCACTGCCTTTGTAGCCGAATCTACGGGGATCCATATCGATGCTATCGCGGGCTGCTGGGACATTTTGAAGGAGGATATTTGGGCTTCTCCAACCCCTGAGCAAATGAATCAAGACGACGAGTCATTATTTGAGCACCACGGCTGGAGTCGAGGGATCAGTATGGCACGTCTACCTTTTTAACTATCTTATCCTTACCGTATTGTACTACAGCATCATTGTCCTTATACCCTCCCTCCCATGAATGTACAAATTCTATGTGTAACCGTGTCAATCCTTTGAAGAAAGCCGAATGTCGTCAAACTGTCGTTTACACCCTTGACAAAGGTGTCCGACCTGCGTGGTCCATCCATTTATACTGCGAAGACTGTCACACGAACTATCAGTATGAGTTCTCCGTGAACCAGGGTGTGAGAACGTATTACATACCAAAGTACATACAAGTTGGCGAACACCAGTTTGTGGAGCGGAAGCTGGTCGGCATGTGGATAAGTCTTATGCTTGTTGCATGGTGCGCCTTTCTTTTTTCTTCTGCCTGTTGGATATTTCCTCATGGTGCGCAGGGTATCGGCAACTAATTGTGCACGCTCATACGACATGTCACTCTCGGAAGGACAGGTTCGCGACTTGACGGCTGCTGGCTGGAAGTTTGGAACTCGACTCTCCACGGACCACGTATGGGATGCCTTTATTATTCTCACACTTCTCGACTACCACGACCGCAAAAATATCTGTCTTGCCGTACCCCATACTGGAGATCAGAAGGATCGATTCACGGCGGTGATGCGTGCAAGGAACCTCGAGGTTGTGGAGGAGGGACAAGACGAGATTGGCCATTGTTGTGACAAATGCATGCGGGTGTGGATTGACCCGGACACGGAGGAGGAACGTACGTGTGTTGCAATTCTTTGCCCCGGATTGATCTGACACCGAGTTTGCAGGGGATGTACAGGGTGCACTTTCGGACGGGCTTGCCATCGGTTTTGCTCGCTGCCAGACGGCGCATTGCACGGAAGAGCTTGCAAATAATCGCCATCGCTTCTGCCCGTTGCACCACCATCTACACAAGATTTGTGCTGTTGTCGGCTGTAACGCACCCGTTCGAGCGGATAAGAAGACCTGTGATAGCCGTGAGCACGCCGAGATGGAGCGACTGCATTACGAGCGTGGCCAAGCCGCTTTCACCCTCAAAACCCGCCTTCAAAGACACCGCATAGCACACCCTCAGAACGGCCTGGACGATCAATCACCAGATGCAGTTGATACCGCCGATGATATTGAGACCTTCCATCTTGATAACGACACCGGCCGCTTGCGTATCCACAGCGAGGACAATCCAGGTTCTGTTGGTATCACAGATGAGGCTTGCGAGGCATCAAAATCACCAACCGGCAACCACAAGTTTAAGGCGCTTTTCGGCAGAAGCAGAACTCACAATCTGCAAACAATTGTTCGTCCATGCGGTGTCATCATCGCTCAAGCACCATTTTACAACGCAGAAGCTGTCTCGAACGTTTTAGTAAGAAGAGCCTCTTTTTAAGCCGAAGCAACTGCTGATTCTTTCCCAGTATTTTGTTCAGAAAGTATTCTCCGTTCCCCGTGCGCACAAACCGGAGCATCTTATCTATGACACCAACTGTGATGCGAAACAGCAGGTCCTCGCGCACCCAGACCACTGGTCGTGGTTCCTCGACGTCGGGATGACGGTCGACGTTTTTCACTTCTTGCACAAGCACGACGAGCGCCACGAGTTTTGCCAAGAGCATTGCAACCCTGTGGCTTATCCGGAGTTGGTGGGACCTGACGGCAAGTGGTTCTTCAACACATCTGTTGCAGAGCAGACAAACATATGGCTCGGCGGGTACCAGTCGATGTGTCGGGAGATGCTCCCCACCAAATTCAATTTTTTCTTGAACGAGATGATTCGCTTACGGAACCAGATAACGGTCACGAAACTTGCTGCAGACGGACATAATCCTCGAGAACGTGTTCGTCGTGTTTCGTACTACTTAATTACAACATGTATTCTTGAGACAAACCGTAGCGTAGATGGGACGAGGTAGGAGGGGTAGAGCGACCCAGAAAGCGGGTGATGATGGTCGCCTCGTCCGGGACGCGAACACCTTGCTTTCGCAGAAGGACGACACAATCGGTCGTCAAGGTGAAAAGATGGCGCACGGAGACCTTCATGAAGATGTGGTAGCTTTCGGAGTATTGTTCTAGGCTGGTGTTGTCGATGTCCTCGATCCCCATGTCGCTTAAGGTCCGCGGGGAGTCGGCCAGGCGGAACTGAGGCCAGGAGGGTAGATCGGCGGCACTGATATATAATACGACTGGGTCTTCAGCACTCTACAAGGTACGTCAGCCGACAGGCAGCACAATCGACCACGAAACGGCTTACGTTACGGAGATACACGAGGATGAACCTGCGCACAAGCTCAGGGTTCGTTGGAGGTCGCCGCGAGGGAGCAGTGACATGAAAAGTGGACGACGGCTTGATCCAATCGTTGCTAAGTTGTTTCGTGATTTGAATTGGGGGCCGTGGAACGCTTCTTCGCATGCGAGATGGGTAAGACGGTGGCGGGAGGGTCGGGGCTGGGTGACAAAGAACGCAGGCGTAGGTTGGTAGTAGGAACTGGCGGAGGAGAGGGTTGTGTAACGGTGTCGATGATGTCTTGAAAGGTGGCGCGGCGGCGAGCCTGTTCAGCGTCATGCGCAGATCGACGCATGGCCTCCTTGATGTCCTTCTCTTCCTGGCGGCGTAGTTCCTCTTGAAGAGGGAGGTCAGGTGAGGGCGACTTGAGACCAATGCTGAGGTCAAATTGGTGGGCCGCAGAGTTTTGTGCCTCCTGGTATGCGTTGAGAGCACGCAGTGGCTCATCGAGGTTGAAGCAAGGTCGTCGAACGAACGGAAGGGGCGAGGACCAGGGAAGACCGGAATGTGGGCGGGGAAGGGCGTATTTGATGAAACAGGGGTGAGGCTGGAGGATGACGCTGAGCGAGGAAACATAGGAACGCGCGAGGATGATTGCTGCATGCGGAGAGAGAGGGGGCCGAGGCTGGTATGCTAATGCTTGTACTCGAATCGCCAGCGTGGTGGCGCGGGTACGCGCAGTTGCCTGTCTTGAAGCAGTGTTTTTGACACATATTGTTCGTGCAGTGCTTGTTGGTCCGGCCAGACTTGCAACCGGCGGGGTAGCGGCATGGTATCTTCGAGGGGCCGGACACAGTCGTGGGCGGAGCCGTGGACGTCGTGGGAGCGATTGTTGGTCTTGCCAAGGGCGGCCAGCGATGGTTGTAAGCGTCGGCGTGGGCTGCAGGCTTATAGCACTGATAAAATAATAGTTAGCCACGGCGAGATGGAATAGAATCACAGCGAGATAGAATAAAACAACATTTGGCCACGGCGAGAATAAAAAAAGACGTTACCTACCCGGAGAAACCAGTGGGTCGCCGTCTTTCGTCAACTGTGGAGTGAGATACGTCCCACAGGCTGGGCAACAATTGTTGTATCTTGTTGGCGGCGGGAGCGGCGGGAGCAGCGGGGCCATTTGCGAAGCACTGAGAAGACGAGAGGATGGAGGCAGGAAGGAGGCAGGAAGCAAGAGAGACGCCAGCTCACTGACAGGCGGCTTGACAGCCAAGTGAGGTTGATTCAAAGTCCGATCACTTGCTGCCGCGTATGCCGCCGGTTGGTTTGCCGGTGTCGCCAATTCCCGAATTTCCTGGCACATTGTGGCCCTAAACCTCATCAATACCACTGTACATGTCCTTTCCATAGCAAATTAGGTCTCTCTGTTTGTCCAACTGATCTTATTATTTGTTTCCTTATGCAAACAGACATTACGAGTACTTTATGTACTCGTTCTTTTCATCAACGGAACCAGGTTTTTGAGTTCGTGAAACTTTTATCAGTGCGTCCTGAGGATGTAATGAAATAGTGGCTGTTTTCATTAGATTTTTATAGTCTTTTTAAGAGCCTAATCTAATAGATTTAGTGGTTATATCATCCACCAAGAGGATGCTGGTTCGAATCCGGCTAGTCTATTTATATTTTGATCTCTTTGTTTCCTAACCTCGACCGTGTCACACCTTCAAGCAGTCATGAATATTGTACACATACTGATCCATTTAGTATTGCTTTGTATAGCTCTGTGTTGAGCATCATGACTTATTTGTAGGGTAATGTTGTGTTGCTTTTTAAATTCAAGCTCGTGGTATCTACCATTCAACCACGGCTCTCGTAAAATATTTGAGAGTTGCAGAGGTTTCACTTAATAGGTTTGGCACTATGTTTGAGTTATATTGCTGTTACGGAAATCCACGATACATTTTGCAGAGTTCGACTTCAGGTTGTGGCGGTGCAGGCGAGACGTACGCAAGGCTTCGGAAGATCCCGAACACATCAGATGGTTGGCTTCAACCGGCGGGTACAATTTCCACCGGGTCAATTCTAGTAACACATTTGAGATATCCTGTGTCTATATAAATAGACAGGTTGTGCACAAGCCGCACACGGCTTTTGGGCATTGTGCAAAGCCGCGGAGATTTTCCGAGTTCATCTAGGAAGGGTCGAACTTTCAGTGAACCTGCTGAGTGGAGGGAAGTATTTTAGGACTATGGGATGGCTGTTCCATTTGTCATTCAGTTTGTAGGTGCTGTGGAATCAATGCGGAAACTCAAGGACAAATCATTATATTCACTGGATCTGATTGGATAGCCGCATGGACAGAACATTCGAAATGATATTCGTATGAGTCATTTCCGGTGGGTTTATGGGTTCGGGATATTGCAATACTCCCCGCGGCTTTGCACAATGCCAAAAAGCCGCATAAAGCCGCATGCGGCTTGTGCGGCTTTTGCACAACCTGTCTAATATCTGACCTGTATTGTACACTTTAAGTTTGATTAATCAATTCACGTCTCAACACATAATCTGGCTTATTCACTGCCTGATTAATCACTCAGCAGCACTTTGTATGTGGTAACAAAGAGAGGCTGTTAAACAGCTGTTCTGTTAATCCATTCACCTCACCGTACCTATATACATCATTTCTGTCCCCGCAGAATGGAGGATTCTGGTTGAAAGTGTGGTATGTTAAACAGGTGTTTCCTTAAACAGTTCACCCCACTGCTCCCACTGGGGACCAGCATCGGCCGATCGGAAAGCGGCATGTTTGACCGTGTTTATGCACCGCTACAAGTAAGTGTTTCCATGTCCCTTCGTGTTCTGGCTTCCACACCGACTCTATTGACTCGGTTTCGCGGTATAAAATCTTCATTTTGTTCATATATGTCCAGCCCCGCAGTAAAAATTGCAATTACAATGAAAATAAATAAATTAGCTGTCCACGTCTTCCCAATCACGGTCATCTTCTTGAGAAAGTTGCTCGGAAATGAGATTTTTCTGCTCCGTGATCCGCTGATCCTTCTCGATGGATCATCCGGAGGAGTGTTTTCAGCGTCGTTCCTGGATGCAAGATCATGATGTTTTTGGGCATTATCGATAGACATCTGCTTTGTTGTTGGCCGAGTATAGGCCGAGGCATGGGAAAGCGAAGATCTAGCCAGTATAACAATGCATGAAAGTGTTGTGGATGAAAGCAGTATCAAAGTCGGGCTGGAAGCTTGCTGGAAGGTCTAAACATTGAATGTCACACTTGTCACTGAAGTGACCGTACGCATTTGATATGCCCACACAAAAACGCCTAAGGCTTCTTCAAATCACTGTAGATTGTCTGACTGCCGCAGTGAAAGCGGTAGGGTTTTAATCACCCTACCCTGCTATCGGGCCGGATTTTTTTGTTTTGGCCTTTGGGCTTCGGAAATATGCGAACTTCCGGCAAGTTCTGTCTCATTTTGGCTATCAGTTCAAAATAAAATTCTGGCCTGACTACGGTACTCTATAGCTAATTTAATGATAACTTTCTCTCCGGTGCTAAGGGATTAAAGCAGCGGGTAAAAAGCCTTAACCTATTCAAAAAGGGAACCGACCGCTCCAGCGAGCCAAACAGCGACAATGCTGCCGCTTTCCGATCGGCCGATGCTGGTCCCCACTCCCACCAGGAAGCATGACAGGAAAAATGTCCAGTTTGATTAAACGAGACCTGCTTTGTCAATCAGTTTGGCCCTAAGTTTGAAGTCAATAAATTGCCTGTCTCTAGAGACCAACGAACTTATGTTCTGTTGAACAGCATCACTCACTGAGAATCTGGAATGCCCCGCGGTTGATGACACCATAAAATGTGGGCTGACTCAGAATTGCGGAGTGTCAGCCAAAACATGTGCACCTCAAAATTCAACTATGGTGCTTGTGCACCTGGCTCGGATGGAGCAGGAAACTGTGTGTTGAGAAAATGAATCCTAGACAAACACAATGGGTAAGCAGAGGCGAAGGTGTTGAATAAAATATGTGCACACATCAAATTCCGTGCACTCACTCATTTTAGGCCTTGTATTATTCTCGTTGTATGGCCAACTTTGGAGTCGTAAATAAAATCCTTACTGACATGTATGGCATCTCACTGGAATGGCTTGAATTGATGTGGTTTTGCATGGCCGAATGCTAGTCTAAGCTAGATTTCTACAAGAGCTCGAGGCATTGGAATATTTGGGAATCACTCGGAAGAAACCACACACCCTGTAGTATGTGTATGGAGACATTAGATCTCGCGAGTGTTTCCTGTTTTAGGTAGGGAAATGTCCATGTAGAGCCTGAATGAATCATCGTTTTCGCTGTTCACAAGTCGCCACGGTGTGAAATGAGATGGTTTTGGAAAAAAACAACTCACAATGTGAAAACAGAACAGGATGACGACACAACAGTTTAGGATTATCAAACCTTGCCTGGTAAGCAAAGAAACAGCGAATTTGTGGCTTGTTGACAGTGTCTCTTCGACTAACTGAGGTACGGTGGATGAACGGAAAGAAAACAAGGAATATGATACAGTAGGAATGAGGGATTCAGACAGACTGCGATGCATGAATACTAGTTGGGAGAAATGAAGGGATTGGCTGACCCACAATTTCCAAATTCGGGCCAAACATAATACCCAATACTCGCCGAGTTGTTGTGTTTGTGAGCATCAGACTATGGGGTTTACCCGAGATTGGAGGTTAGTACAGTACTCTCACGGAAACTCGCAGAAAATGGTCACCACCAAATCAGAAAGACTTCTTCCGAGATGTCAGAGCAGGGGTTCAAAGTCGGTAAATTGACAAGGATCTGGCAAAGAACAAGTATCACAGACCAAATTGAGTTTTTGGGAGAGTGACTTCAGTGAAATTGACAGGAATCCACATACCTGAGTCGAATACGGAATACCGTGCCACCAAAGTATAAGTAACTCTTGCCGTATATGCCTGACTTGAGCCGGCTACTTAAGAAGGTTGACGTGACTGACACTCGGAACATCAATCCATGCACCGATGTCAGTGACAAACTGAGAGGATAGGAGACGGGTCAATAAGATCATAGAACACACCTGAATACAAAATTCTTGCTCGCTGGACTTCTCAAACAATCAAGGCAGAATGTTGTGGCCATTGGATGCGCCCCGAAACGACTGAGATGCATTGGATACTCCTCAGGATTTGAATCTAAGGAAGTTGCAAATGATATTGAATATAACGTGCGAGCTTGAAAGAGATCGGAATAAGTTACCAACAGCAACATCTCTTGCTTCCAGGAACGCAAAAGATTGGAACGGCGCGCATGGTCAGTAGATTGGCTCGTTGTAGCTGAATGTGATTGTTAGAACATGCCATGCACAACGGTTGTGAGTGACCTACCCTCAATAAAACCCAGCAGCTGCATTCATATTCCCAATGTCATACTTCTGCGAGGTATTATAAGGTTTTGCAGGTCTCCTCTGCAGTTTATTGTATTTCGACCAGAGTTGATGTGTGTTTGCTTTCGATCAAAACGAGATCAAAAGTTCATGTAACTGCCCAAGTGCAACTGAATCCATAGCTTTTGCTGCCCATGTGAGTTACGACCGCTGAACACTCAGTTTCCGATCCATAGACTGTGATAGACATCCCAATATATTCTAAAATCATGCATTAGGCGTCATGGTATCAGACTCAGGTTTCTGATCAGATCTTAGTACTACTTGCAGGGTCAGTTCGATGAAATGGACTGATGAACTATAATTGAAACCGCAACGAGGCAGAAATTCCGGGTCGACAGATTATCAATCAACCACCTTGGTAACTGTCCTTTGTGGAACCCGACAATCTTACTTCTTGCTCTCTCTCCTTCTTGCTCCCTCTTTCTCCCCCATTTTGGAACGAACACATTACAATGCTCCAGCAGAATTGACATCCACCTCATGAAGACGAACTTCAATCCAACCAAAGCAACAGTTCACATATGCCTCCTTCTCCATTTGCCTTCACCACAAACATCGTACCGATGGAAAATGGTACGCAAGCTACTCGGATATAAGCTACGGCTGAGCTGACAAATCGTTCGGGACCTGTCTAAATTTCTCACCTATTGAATATGATCTGTACTCCAGCGTGGTACGCACCAGGGAAAGGGATGATCCAGGGTCGAACAAGCATGCTAACCACACCGAGCCAACAGGCTGAGAGATTGGCGCTGAACTCAACGACGCAGAGTGAGGTGCGGTGTGGCCTAGGAATAGTTTGGTGATAATACTCCAACCAGGGCCTGCAGAGCATAATAGTACGATCAAGTGGGGCCGAGATTGCATAATGTAGGCTCAACTAAAGCTCATATTTCCATTGTTCACAGTACCTGAACCCACGGATAGCAGCGAGAGCCTCGAGCGGCAGTCGCGAGTTCCCTATCTGGTCAAATCATAAACTGTGTGTTTCGAACCCTCATCTCCGAAATCTCACATTCGTCCCAAGAAGTCCGATGGGATTCTGACAAGGTGAGCGCGCCGATTCATTCTTCCTGGCAGCTGAATAGTTCTTGACACCGGATGTTTTCAACCATGTGAACACTATTCTGTTGCATCAATCCACCCAAACCCCCTTCTGTGACAGATGGCAACCGGCCGGTGAGCTAGTCTCAACTTGACAATTCTTTGGGTGATTCACAAGCCTCCTTGACTTCCAATTCATTAGACTCGGCTTGAGCTGTTCTGTTAATCTGCAGTTTAAACCTTGCTCTAGAACTGTGTCAAGCTCCTTCCACCGGCCTTCTCTATTTCCGGGCTATCAGTAATTCGGTTTGATTTTAACCTGTTCTGGTAATCAGCGGTTTATTTTCACTGCCTGATTTACAGGCCATTAAACACGGTTCGATTCAACTCGGTTTGATCTCAACCTGTTCTGTTAATCTGCGGTTTAATCATTGCTTCAGAACACTTGAATCTGATGAACACATCCGGTCTCTCTTGGTGTCAATCCGAACTTGAACGGTTGTTTTACTAGTTGACTGTTTAAACACTCAATGTCAAGATACTTGTAGCAGAACAATCCCGAAATTCTTGGTATTTTTGTGCTTAAACAAGTAGTGGATAAACAGGATTATGCATTGAGACACGAATTGATTAATCAAACTTCATATGGTTACTGAGTTTCGCTTCTGTGTAGCTCTGTGCTCAGGGCAGCATCGGGAAATTGTGCCTTATTTGATCAGGGGTATTGCTTTTTGTTGGTATTCAAGGTTGTAGTATCTACCATTAAACAACACCTTTGGACATCATTTGAGGGTGTAGGTGGTTCCACTCCATACATTTAGCTATGTTTGAGTAGTTTGGGGCTACAGAAATCCACGATAAATTATAAAGAGTTCAACTTCAGGCTGTGGCGGTGCAGACGACACGCACGCAAGGCTTCGGATAATCCCGAACATTTGATGGTTGGCTGCAACGGTACAATTTCCACCCGGATGCTGTGATCAGACATCATCAAAATCATGTCGGCAATCATGGCAATCAATGAAAGTGAAGATAATATGTGTCTATTTAACACTGGATATAGTGAAAGAATTATCTCAAAGTACGATTTATGCCGTGTGAAGCATCGGCCTCCCCCAAAGTTTTTTACGAATTTCTGTGATCAATAAAGGGGGAGGGAGACCTCTCCATGATCCCCCGAGTGCTCATCAATGCACAAAATCATGACCATTTGCAACTTTGGTGGTGTAGCCTCAGGACAGATATTAATTGCCTGAGGAAACAGCAGACTCGGCCCAGCCTGCATCGGGACCAGCTGGCAGTAAGGTCAGCAACTAGTGAGGTCTTTGAATAAATGCTACTTGCCAGGGAGTGCGACGGAGTCCGTACCAAATCCGTCTCTGCCTACAGGACCATTTGGCTCGCCCCTCCCTGCAGGACCACTTGGCTCGCCCCTGCCTATAGGGCTGTTTGGCTCACTCCTGCCCACAGGACCATTTGGCTCGCCCCTCACTACAGAATAATTTGGTTTGCCCCTGCCTACAGGGCCATTTGGCTCACCTCTGCCCACAGGACCATTTGGCTCACCCCTCCCTACAGGACCATTTGGTTCGCCCCTCCCTACAGGCCCATTCGGTTCGCCCCTCCCTACAGGGCCATTTGGCTTACCCCTGCCCACAGGACCATTTGGCTCACCCGCGACTATGTTGCCAGCTGACCGTCGAAGTTAGTACAGCATAGATCGGAAAAAGTATCACTTGCTTAGAGACACAGCACGGCTGTTTGAACCAGGGCTGCCCCAGTCTTCAACTGGCTCGCCTGTCACAGTTGGACTGGCTATTCGTTGAAGTCAGTGTGCAATCCCCTGGTTGAAATAGGATGACTAGCATGAAATGACAGTATATGTCTGTGAACAACTATCACCACTAGTCTCCCCACTGAGGCAGAGTGCCTGGCCAATTTGAAGATCTATAAAAAATCAGTGCAAATTGACATGGAACCAGGGAAGGGTACCATACTTGTCAGC
>JARKIC010001974.1:0-84848 GCA_029378375.1 Mycena olivaceomarginata | reverse complement strand
CAGGGTGGAGACAGTGCCTATGTAAAGCCAAGGTAAGAAGCCTGAGATTAGATGAGGTAGAATCTACTGTACATGGAGATTCTACCGTTGATAAGCCGTGAAACAGACCATGGGTGAAATAGCAAGGAATTTGCTGATTTCTACCTTAATCACGTAGCACGCTGCTCCAAGGATTAGCATAAGTCCTATATGGTCAATCAGGGCTTGATCCTGCATGAAGACCTTAATCAAGTCGCCTGGGATGCATCAACTGGAAAGTTCATACTGGTTGACATCCATGATTAAGGGTTTTATTGCCAAGATTAAGATCACTGCTTAATCAAGCATCGCGGGGCCCACAAAAACATGGGCAATATAATCATCTCTCTGATGATCTGGGGCTTGCTGTGAGGTCTTGATTAGGTGTTCGAGACTTTGTTGTGCTTGATTTACAGAAGGAGCCTTGCACGACGGATCAGGTGATTCGGTTAACAGTAACCGGTTACCCCGGCTGTGGTTGAACTTCGCTTATCAACTATCCAATCATTGTTGCCATCCTGATTTGGTTACTTGAACCAGGCCAGGACAGTAACTGCATATCTCCACAACCACTTGGCGGTTTGGGCTGATTAAGGTACTGGCTCAGAGCCAGTACCGCATCTACCTAAAACTGAAGGTCCTGAACGGGGGACAAGAGGATAGAAGATGGGGCTGTCTACACAATCGAACAGGAAGCAGTCACACCGGACACACTCAAGCATTAAGGGGCCGACACACGAGGATCCCATATATTTACCCACACATGATTAACTATGGACGTTACTCATATACCAGCAGTAGACTAATCATTGTATTGTAAGTGTAATTGTACAGTATATAAGGAGGAGTTTTGGCATGGATAGGCACTGAACTTTCTGTCACTAAGAGCAGTAGCCTTTACCAGGTATTGCTTGATAAACGACGGAGATTCGGGACTTGTCACCCAGGACTGACTTGTTAAGAAGTTTTGTTTCGTCTGCACAAGTAACTCGATATCAATGTTACTCAGGATCTTGGATTGGGAACAGTTAAGAAGCTAGAGAGAGCTTATTAGGATTGAGAACATGGCACCGCACTACAGTAGCCTTGGAAGGCTTATTATTTGGGATTTGGAGACACGGCACCTTGTTAGGATTGGGATTGTTGGCTCAAGCTTCTAAAGCTTTTAAACTCGATTTGTTGGCTTAGGCACTCGTTTGGCATTGCTCAAAGAGGTCTAATACTCTAAATCAAACCTTCACTTCAAACTAGACCTCTTAAAACAGGCTTGTTCCTCGCAACCTCTGTTGGATTATCTGTGCTCCTTGAACCTTCTTAAAGTGTTCAAAAGAACCGTACTCGGTGGCACAGTCTAAACCATTCAAGGGGAAAGTAGTTAGGATTTGGTTAGTAGTTGTGTTTTTGCCTTAATCAAGCAACTCGCATTCTGCTCGTTGGGTCTTGATTAAACTAGTACTGCTGTTGTAGACACCGAGCAAGCATTTCACCATGCTTATATAGGCTTCTAATAAATTGAAACAATTGTGGTCAATCGCGATCAGTTCCTGTACCGCAGCATTAAGGAGTGTTAATGCTGATACTCCTGTACTCCTCTGTGTCGGTTTCTGTGCGGTCGAAGGACCTAGGAGACCCGATGTTCGGGTTTCCTAGTCCTAAATGTCATTGTATCCAGTGGTTCAAACCCCAATCGGTTTGCAACCACTCATGTACTTCGTGTACACTTCTGTGTCATCCATAGTGTGTCCGGGGACTAGGATCTGTCTGTACAGGTTCCTAGTCCCTAACATCTTCTGTATCCTGTGGCGCAGACTCCCCGAGTCTGCGGCTTTAGAATCCGAGGCCAGGTTTCAACCCGTGAGAAGGTTACAAGTCCCATGCCGCTAAGACACGTCTGTATCCAGACGTGTCACGCAAAAAAGTAGAACCCAGACAATTCATGACAAGTAACCTGGCGAGAACCCCAGCCAGGAGAAGCCCAATAGACGCAATAGCTCCTGTGTTCCCCAAGCAGTAAGACCAACCGTACGGTGTCCTCCCTAGGGGACTGTATATCGTAGGTCAGGATGCAAGGCAGAACCCGGAACCAGTCGAAGAGGGTGTGATATCCACTCAGGTATAAAACCTGGTGATAAGCATGGGATTTGTCCACCCATGAAATCTTTGTTTTCACATTGTCATGACAAGACATATTCCTAGTTATGCTCCAGAAGCTCAGTACTGAGGCTCCCAAGTAGTTGGCAGGGCTGGAACCCTTGAGTACGATGGGAATGGGAAGGAACCTCTGTAACCATTGGCATGTGCTTGCTCTGAAACACGTTGAAACGGTGTAACATAAATGCGCGGCATCTAGGGCTATTTTTGCGATTTTCCTATGACCAGTATTTATACAACGGGAAGCAACTAGCACTTCTGTCGTTACTAGCATCCTAGCTAGTACACAGAACCACTTGTTAGGTGATATAAAGGAGAGTCAGAGCGAGCCCTAACTTGCTGACTGTAGCATGCAGGCTACACTAGTGTGACGCGCTAACTGCTAGTCGAGTGTACAAACAACCAGGGATTAAACCACCGCCTATACATTCATGAGACATGACCTAGGAGACTCTAGTAGTCCAGAGATGGCTTGCGAGGGATGCTAGCGATGATCTAGCAGACGGATATCTACGATGGAGGTGCAACTAGGGCCGCGCCTTGAGCTAGGAAGCTCGGTGCGAGATCCGGTGGTACTATCTAATCTCTAGATAAGCGACTAGGACGGCGATAGGCGGAATGAACCGACTAGCGCAGGCTAGGGCTTTGACAAAGACATAACACGACACCAGAGATGACAACACGGACTAGGCCCGATCTGGGCAGCTAGGACGAACAATAGCAAGCAGGCTATTGGAACGGAGCTAGGGACGATCGTACAGCCGTACCGATGACCGGAGGGTTGATCGACGTCTGACAAACAACTATGACCATTTGATGTGGTCGCAACGCTGCGTCGCCTAGATGTAATAGATCGACGCTCTGACAGAGTAGAGATGACCTAGCCACCGGTTACTTCACCGGTTGGTCCGGAAGTGGTGCTCGGCATAGACGGAGGGCTGAGGATCATTGATATACCCACGGTTGAACACTAGCCGGTCAGCGAGGCTGACCTGGCGTATACCAAACCAGTCCCAAAACCAAACGGCAGTCGTCTCATTGGCTGACCGTATTTCTTATCATCTAATATTGCTTATTGTATTATTCAGCTCGCTTTCACATGTACTAACCTAGTAGTATAAAAGGGAGCGCAGACAGACTAGGGTCTAAGAACATTACGCCCCAGACTTTGGACGAAGTGGTGTGTCTCAGGCTGCTAGTGGAGGTTGATACCGAACTTCACTTGTAGTAGTCTTTATATTGGAATCAGTAACTGTGGACTCTGGAAACATCGAGTGACTAAGTTGAGGATTTCGTGTTGTTGGTCCTAGACCTCCACATATAAAACAAGGGTGTTCTCTTCGAGACCCAGCTGCAGTTTGCGCTAGTGACTTTGCCTTCACCCCGACAGACGGAAGCTCTGTCGTAGTGTGTTGGATCGCTTGCTAGGTGGATTGTGTGTTGGCTTGAGCCCACTAAGAAGAAGACGGACTAGGTGCCCCCACCTCTAGTTTGGCTATAACTTGTCAGTTACTTCGCCTTCACCCCGATATAGACGGAAGCTCTGTCGTAGTGTGTTGGGTCGCTAGCTGGACGCTTGTAGTGAGCTAGTGCCGATAAAAGCGGAAAGGTTCCTGTTCTTGGTTAAGGAATAGGTCGACGGTCAAGGATCTGGGAGATGCCTTGCCGTTGAGGATTGAAGTCCCTTGTTGTTAGCCTCAGTAGTCTTCGGGTGCGCCCTTAGCGAGGATTTTCACAAACCTACATACTCTGCCCTGGTGTTCTCGACCTAACCGTCCAGCCACCTTGTATCCACCCCCCATATATAAAACACACACCCCGGACCATCCCCTAGGTTCCTAGCAGTGTTGTTGTTGGCGGTTGCATATGCTAGTACGTTGTTAGAGTGTGTTGTTAGAAGCCTATAAATCAAACTTGTGTTTGTTCAAGCCTGCTGGTCGCATACTACGGCCCGGACCCGAACTCACAAAGAGAAGCACTTAGATCTTTGGAGGTAGATTGGTTGTGGTTGGTTGTGTTGGGTGTTTGTTCGCAATACCTATCAATTAGCTATTCCTAGTCATATAAGAAGTGCACCGTTTCAACGTAGGAAATGTGTAGCCCACAGAACAAGTGGAAATGTGAAGTCTACTCTATTCCCAACTCACAGGACTGGACAGGAACAGACTGGAATCTTGTTGTAACGCGTTGGGCATCGAGCACGTACCATGTTCTGATCAGATGATCACTGGAAGGGGCTGGGAACCTCGCATCTTGATGGTTCCACGCCATCCCAGGCATTCCGGATAAGGGATGGTCACTAAGCGAAGGTCCGATCATTTGGACGTATACTTGTCGGCTCCTGGAGCAAGTACCCATACTAGGAAGTACTTCAAATTGGTATCCCTGAAGGGCTATGGACTGGAATTCCCTGTCCCCGATGTTCCGGTAGACAGGAAGGCACTGGCATTGGAGGGAATGGACTATCAAGTTGGATCAGCATAGGATGTTGGTTGTGATGGCTGGGCAGTCTTACCAACCATACATGTGCACATGATTGCACCAGGATGGTGTGCTCGACATGGGCAGCCAATAGAAGGACTCAGATGCCCAATTCTATGACGGATACATGGCAGTTGGACGGATAATAAACAGACTATTTTACTCATATCTACTTATTCTTGGACATGTCCATGTGTTTCAGGTCTTTTTGTATTTAGTAGCAGGGGGCCATCTTGGGTGATCTCACGGAATCACCTCATGGCTAGTAGGTGGCGACACTTGCGAAACAGGTAGAAACCAGGGAATTCGAAAAAGGTGTCTCTTAGAATTCATCTTGGCTCCGGATCTTTATTCTGTGTGTTCGGAATCTTTGGAAACCAACTTGCCGTTGTCTGGAAGAGTTTGAAAGTGACTGGAAATGTTGGGATTGTGCTGAGCCTGCACTTGGTACCAAGCAGCAGCAGAATACAATGGGCTATGTATTTGCAGAGGAAGCAGTGTAAGTACTAGTAGAATGTTACATCATGTTCTTATATGATGTCAAGAAGGCCAGTTATCCAGACTTCAGGTCAGAGAACTCAGGCACATATTCTCTGATGCATTGTGAACTCCAGAACAAGGTGGCCAGCCTAAGGGCCAGTTCAAATCTCCTGCCAAGCTCTTCCCAAATGAGGCTAAGTGGCACATGGTCCCGGATAGTGCTGGGTCACTAGCATTTTCTCATATGATAGTGCATGTTACAATGTGTCAATCACATCGGAAAGACAAGAAATAAGCAACAGGCAGGGTATTGGGGGTTTATGGAGGGGCAGGAGCCTGTGCGAGGGTGCATGCCACTTGCCAGTGCTGTATGCTACCTCAGTTTAACAGGAAAATTAGTATCAACCAAGGCGGTCTTGGAGGTCAAGATGGATTAGGAGGTAGGGGAGGAGGTAGATGTCAGGGGAACCCCTGCTCTGGCCCTTCTGGCCACTCTTCTGGCCACCTTTATGTCCGTCGCTCTGGCCCCTTTTCCGTCTGTCACTCCAGCTGGCTTCTGTGCCTGACCATTTGTCTGTCCATCTGTCCAGGACTCCATTTGTCTGTCTGTCTGCTCCACCCTCAGAAGTGTACAGAACTTCTGTCTGCTCATGCTGGCACGTTGCTATGTGATCAGGCCTGGGATCATTGTAGATATCTACAGACACGTGCTACTGGGTGGTTACTAGCTGTATATAAGGTTTCATCTAGCATTGAATCCTCATCCTTTTTTTCTCTTCAGATTCCCCTGCTAGGTGCATAGTATTTCCGCTCCTGTATTTAGTACCTATATATATACTTTGGATTCCCCACCAGTTTCTGCACCCCACGCCAAGCTTAAGATTTCCCTTACAGTAGAGGCAGGCCAAGAGAGCTAGTGGAAGAGCTCAGATTCATGCCCATGAAAGGAGAGGTAGGAGGCAGTCGTGGTAGGACAAAGGAGAAGAATTCATAGCATAAACAACTGCCTACAACTGCCCAGAAGTCCCATGGTGATCTGTTGATGGCCTTGATGGCCAAGGCCTCCCAAAAAGGCAACCCCGGGAGTGGGCCCCTCTTTCCCATTCTGAGTTAAAAATAATTTCTTCCCCACCATCCAGAAGTGATCAGTGCAGCAGAGAAGTGGTGAAGGTGGCAAGGAAAAGGCAGGAGCAGGAAATAAAGGTACAGAGAAGGTGGCAGATTCTGAGAGGGCAAAAAAGGTAGAGAAGCAAGGCCGCAAAGGTCGCGACATCACCGAAACCGGGATGATCTCACTTATCACTGGTGGCAATTGCAATCACACAACGTTGTTGATGGTGGTGTGCAATCGCTTTGCAGACCTACCACCTACCATTGTAAATGCTACACAATGCTGGCGAAGACTTGCAAAGGTACAGAAGGTTGGTGAAGGGTTTGCAGATTTCAGCCCGAGCTTGTGTTGTGTTTTGCATGCAATTTTGCTGGACTTTGGCAAACTTCACGGGTCTAGAATTGAATATCATATGAATTGTGCAGTACTGGTGCAGAACGAGAAAAAATATATCAAAGCTCATCATACCCAATTGTGCAGTAAAGATCATCTACCCCATCCTCGCCATCATCTGGTCCGAATTCCTCCCTCGTTCGTCTGAGGCTCCAAGTCCTTGTCTTCTTGCTCACCTTCATCTTGTTTCTCCTCTTTGTCCTCCTCCTCTCCTCCTCCTCCTCCTCCTCCCTCCCTCCTCCCTCCTCGTTCTTCCTCTTCCTCTTCCTCCTTCTCCTTGTCTGAGTCCAAATCTGTCTCCTCTGGCTTGTTAGCCAGGAGATCCGAGGGTGCTTCCAGCAAGGTCTTTCATCGTCATCAGGAAGATTCAGCTCATCTGCATCTTCGTCCGGGACACTGACCTGATAGTGACCGACGCCACCACCGAAGTAACTAGCTATATTTCTTTATTCTATTGTGTCCCATATGTACTACGTGCTACCGAATATGATTTATTTGCTTTTATTCTGTTTTTTCGTTGAATTTAAGGCCCGATTCGTATTCCAATAAGAGCTACAGTGGCGTTACAATAGTTTAGTCTTCTATAAACCCTCAGTATATTACAGGACTGGCTGGTTCAGTACATACGAGTGCAATGTAAAAAATACTCTGTACATCTCACAATGGTTTACACACAACACCGTGTAGGTGAAGATTACAGGAAAATTGGTGTGGATATACGGGGGTGAAACATCACCTGGCTTATTTGGGTTGGCCGTGGTTTTGACAAATATGCGGGTCTGCAAGGGTATGTGCATACCATTACAATTAGTTCCCGGTTTTGGTGATGAAGGCGGCAGCAAGGGCACGAGGACGCAGACAGAGTGGGACCAGTGGTGGTCGGGGACCAGGTGCACCTGGAGCTTCTAAGGGCACCAATCCCCAATGTACAATGGAGGAGTAATCCAAGAAATGAACAGAGTTAACAGACAAAGGCCAAGGATCCACCTGGCCGTTGACATTAGACAGGTTGTGTGCAAGCCACTGGAGCCACTCAGTGCTCCCGGACTGTGCGCAAACGAGTGGCTCCACCGCCAAAATATGATGTGAATGGCTGTGAGTGCCTCATTGGAGCCACTCACCTGCTATTTTTGCACGCAGTCCAGGAGCCACTCAGTGGCTCCAGTGGCTCACACAACCTTTGGGCTGAGTCTTTGCACACCATTGCTGGTAATAGAGAGCTTGAGCCCAAGTGGCATGCCACTTTTTTCTTTTTTTCCTATAAAGGGCATTAACAAGGTGCAATAGCATCAGGGTGTGTGAATTTGAGGTGCACACAAAAGTTGTAAAAAAAACAGCATGCCGCTTGTTGCGCAACCTGAAAGCAGCATGCCACTTGGGCTCAAGCTCTCTACAGTGCGCGGGACACTACCTGTAGGCCGATAATAGACAGGTTGAGCAGGAGCCACGGGGGCCACCCCGTGGCTCGACCGTGCGCAAAATAGCAAACGAGTGGCTCCAGCGAGCCACTCGCAGTCATTCGGTCATTTTTGGCGGTGCAGCCGCTCATTTGCGCAAGGTCCGGGAGCCACTGGGTGGCTCCAGTGGCTCCTGCGCAACCTGTCTATTTTCAGCAGTGGTGTGCGAAGGCTCAGCCTAAGTGATATATGTATCTATATGTATACATGCACATATGGTTGTCCAATGGAGGAAATCGCCCACACAGCATCACGGGGCGGTGATTGAGAAGAAGGGAAATTTTTTCATTCCCAGGTGCCGGATATAACCAGGTGGTCATGCATACCCCCGTGTCTGTCGCAACATCTACCGTTTCTTTAACAAAATGACGAGGTTTTGTGTACATATGTTTGCCCTATCTGCTTATAGTGCATCTCCATTCTGTTTTTCTCTTCCACTGTCACCCGCTCTCAATCGCGGTGCATTCCTGTGTCCAGCTGTGCATCCAAAATATCTCCGGCATCAGCTTCTTTTGCTCTCTCACTCCCAGCGTGCCCGAGATTTCCACCATTATCGACAGCTGTGGACTGCGAGTCTTGCCGAATCGGAACCATATGAGGGCACAGGCATGTCCCGTGGGTGCTACAGCACTCAAAATTCTCACCACGGCGTAGGCGGGGAACAATTATTAAGCCGCGGCCACGAACTGCTGTTCAATTCCCAGCGCCGGAGCGGAGCGCAGGCATATCTTGTCGGAAATAACTGCCGCGAATTTATCAGAGTTCACCAATGAATTCCAACATCTAAGTTCAAAAGATATTTGCACAGACATACCTTTGGGTTAGCTCGGATGTTTACATATCGACTAGCAACACTGTGGTGTTTTTCTCTTTTCAGCGTACAGTCAAAATTCGCTTTTGCACGACGGGTGTCTTCCGGGATGCCAGAGGTGTCGGAAACCGAATATGTCGAGGCTCCCAAAATCGTTCCGAAAACAAAAAAGATTTGCGAAACAGTTTTTGGGACTCGATAACAATACAGTAAGTTTTGGATTCAGTTTTCTGGGGCACCGAAATTGTTTCTAAATGAAAGGTTTCAGGAGCCCTGACACAATAACTGCAGCTGAGCTGCAGCTCAGTGGCAGCTCGACTGTAGCTCAATTTTTTTTTCGTTGCAGCTGGAATGCTTTCCACAATACACATAATATGTTCCTGGAAAAAACTATATAGTACACGAGCAAGAATTGACAATTGAGTTCAGAAAGGTGTCATCAACATCTCAATTTAGCCTGCCAATACCCAGAGTATTCAGTGCTGTTTAGATGCAGTAGATGGGGTATGTAAAAGAATCGTCCAACATCATGATCGGGAGCCTAACATGTTGGATTGAGTGATCTATCGCCCGGGCGTTGTCCTTGGGGCAGGAGTGTGCGATTCCGTATGATGGGTACTGAACCTGGTGACTATATTTGCACCCAGCACTGGTGTCCTCCCGCTTGCTTCTGTGAAGTTGGAGTATCCCCGAAGCAAGGCATTGAAACACGGAATGAAAATATATTCACAAGCATCGATGCCAAGGATGGCGATTCAGTAGACCTCTCATCCTATGGTGACTCGTCTATAGAGCTGAATCTTTTTACCTAGGTTTGGAATTACAGGCCAGTTCTCACTCGTTCATCTCCAGCGTCTCTTCCCAATGATGATCAGCTATTCAACTTTCTCAAGGTGGCGATGTATTTGTGCTTTTTTTTTGTACTTGTCTTGGCACCTTCCCCGACTTGTTCGCGAGCGTCGGAGATAGCCCTCTATAAATTCAAGCGGTCTTAATCTTCCTCGCTCTCTCAAACCAACTAGCAATGACGGACCAACTCGACGGCATCACCTTGACTTTGGGCGCATGGATCGTTGGGTGTATGATCGCTGTTGGGTGCGAAACACTCCATGGGACTTTTCCGCCAAATCCCTGATTCTCTGAAGATTGTCGGCCATAGTGGGCTTCCAGACATTCCTTTACTTCCAGATATTCCCAATGGACACCATACCATACAAGTTCTTGGTGGGTCTTCCATGGGGCATTTGATGTTCAAGATTAACCTTACCGCCTTCGTGGATCCTTCCTCAGGTTGCGTGGATTTGGTACGTACTTTCTAGCCGCATGAAGCCATATTCTAACTCAAGAGGGCCTCAGGGTGATCGATGTTGGACACACTGTCTCCCTCTGCACAACGATTTGGCAATATGCGGTTCAGAACTTCACCAACCCGGACATATTGCTCACGATTGTCCCGTGCGTGCTGCGCAGTTTTCGGCTTAAAACAGCAACAGATTAAGATGTACGAACAGAGCATACCCGGTGCGGTTTTCTCTTCGAACATAATCAGCCATCGTTACAAATTGAGCCGTTTTCAGATCGTTATAATATTCACGTTGGTTGCCACCCTGAACGCGAATCTGTACGTTCGGACAAGTTGGGACCACCTACCTTCGTCTGATACATAGCCATTAAGTTTCTATGCGTGGAGGATACACAAAAGTGTGTGATTGGATTGTGTTTGTTCAGGCCTCACTGAATTCGAAGCAGTGAGCAACCGCAACTGGTGGCTCACCGGACCTATTGTACGCCTGCACTTTCTCTTCTTTCTACTGGTCACAATTATTCAGTTTAATGCAGTGCGCGTTATGTCTAGCAAGAAACCGGTATGTTCCCTCGATCCCAGCCTGACGTCGTCATCTCCGATAATTCTGTGTCAAATCGCAGCAATAGGACTATGTGCGTGCTGAACTCTATAATATTGTATCTGCTAAGAGAAGAGCTATGCAGTTACTGCAATCACAAGGCATGTCCTACATCCTTGGCTACTTTACTGAAGCTGATTTTACGAACCCAGGATACTAATTAAAAACTGGAGCACCTTCGGCGCAAAATACAGAGTTTGTTTCTTGGAACCAGGCGTCTAGACAAGTAACCAACTCAACTTTCCAGGGCTATGTTGTGGCCGGGTTGGCTGTCTCAGTTGCTACAGATATTTTCATATCTGCGGCGCGATATTATTATCTCCACCACCTTAAACAAGGGTATATGGAGTGCGTAATTCCTCGCAGATTCCTCCTGTCTGGTTCTGATTTTTCTCGTCGTTAGCACCCAAGAGATGGTAGATGCTATTGTAATCTTCACTGTCAACGACGGAACTTCTTACCTGTGAGCTGCGCCCGATGTATACCAACCCAAAGCGCTCACTGTCTTATATTAATTAGGCGCCACCCTCATTGCGTCTATGATATGCGTATGCCGCCGCATCAATTTACTTGCGATATCTCTCATAAGGTCCTCACTCCTAGTTCCTGGTTATGAGGAAGAATTTCATTTGGATAGCCTTCTACGTAATTGTGGCCAACGTGAGTACATATCTTTCCTTGGTATGGTATTAAACTTTTCTCATACCAGTCTTCGCAAACTCTAATCCTCGCCACGTAGGTTTGCAACGTTATCGTTAATCGTTGGCACTGTGATCTCCATAATCTAGGCTGACCTTCGAAACTGGTATCGCCACCGGCACAGGCCGATGGGCATCCGTTTGACCCGTCCACAAGCAAGCCGCAACACTCTCCAGGTTGGGTCTCCAAGCAAGATACAATCAAGCGCCTCGGACGGCTTGCCGTCGGTGCGTTCTTCTTCTTTTATGAACCGGTGATTCCCAATTCACGAGAGCTCAGACAATGGAAGTCTTCATCGACCAACATGTCGAGTACAATGTCCAGGGAGACAAGTACAAGGAACACAATGGCGAAACTGGGTCACAGTCGTGAACTATTTGTTCTTGCGGAGCTCCTTTATGGATTAACTTAAATAATAACTGTAGCGCAGTTCGCAGCAAAGTCACTAACTGTCGGTATCACATGCCTATCCAATTTTATTTTTTCAATTTTGATTCAACTCCATGGGTAGATGACTTAAAGTGCTTGTCTGAATACTAAAGGTGAGCCAAGAGGATCCGAACAACGCCTGTGATGCGATCGAAAGTAATGTTTCCTCATTGCTGAATGGCCCCAAAAAAAAAAAAAAAAACAGCCCATAACTCGGAGTCTCGTATGGCGGTCTGAGTGTGCATTATTTAATCAGCCGCAAGATAAAGTTTTGATTTCGGACTTACCACCGGAAAGATACGTGATTAGATCCCTTCCCCGCAAAGAGATAAGGATATTGCTGGAGAACCGTTTAGACTTGGAGGTGCGAGGCCTGAACTGTTTCAGTAGCACCCTCGTTTGTGTGCACACGGCTTGGTGCTTTCTTCTTGCTGCCTGCTGAACCGGAACTGCCTGCAGCGCCTCCTGATAGCCCTGTTGACCCCAGCGCGTCATTGGGTGCAGTAATGTGGAAGAGAGGAACACTTCCTCGAAACTCTCCACGAGCAGGGCGACGACGGTAAGCAGGATTCCAGGGGACAGGAGGGAGATGCAGTTGGTTCTGGTGGGGATAAAAATTCGGAACATCGCCTGAGTGCGGATGAAGGGGCGGCGCAGGGCAGAACACCTCGCCGAGATTGTGCGATTCTACTGCTAGAGAGGGGAGCTAATAAACTGCAAACGAACAATATGTTACAATACGCGTGTGGAAGAGAAGGCTGTAACACACCAATACTTGCAAGGTCTTGACGAAGCCTCTCAAAGCCTGCTGTCTTCGGGGTTTTAATTGAGAGCTTATTGCATGCCTCGACAAGTGGAGCCCGGCGCGTTATGAATGTCCTGCAGAGGAGTAGTACCGAATGTGGGTTTGGAAGTAAGCAAGGACACACAGTTCGTTCCTCATAATCGTTGCGCGACTCGTTCGCGTCTCGCCCTAGGTGCATAGTTACTGGGTTGCCATGAGGTGATTTCGTCCTTGGTGAATTTACGGCGGGAGTACGCGGCAGCGAAGGAGGTGTAGGCGAACACGATGTGGTGAAAGTGGAAGAAGCCATCATTCATTAACGGCATCTGGCTGTCGCTTCTCGCTTCTTCAAGAAGCGTCGGATCAATCACGCCCAGTAATGTATGGCATTTCATTAGTCTCTCGCAGACAGATGCTTCAATATTTTCTGATCTTGTTCCCTCGATATATCTAGGGCTGCCGCCCGTGACTGTCGCAACGGCTCAACGGCAGCCGTCGCGTCGTTCGTCGAACGGTTGCCGTTACCGTCCCCGTTGGCAAAATTATCCTACCTTCCAACGGCCCGTTGAACGACGGCCGTGACGGCCGTTGAAACGGGTCTTGCAAAGGTGCTTTGAAACTACCCATTTTAGCATTTTTCTGTGTAAAGATGTGTATATCTACCAGGCTCACCTATTGGATGCCTCTCTTGTTTGCATTGAAGTGCTGTTGGTTAAAACAGGCAGTAGATTTCTTTGGTTGCACTGCCCGGCAAACTCCGAGGTTGATTGCCGAAGTTCAACTACAAGTTTGAGGTGGTTGTTTCCCGGCAAACGACGAAGGGATGCTGAAATGGGTGGTAAACCATAAGATTAAGGGAATCCGAGCCGAAATTTGCTGGTGTATCGATGAAATTGAGGTTAAATAGCGAAATGAATCAACCACCCTTCGTTACGGCTGTAACGGCCGTCCCGTTGGAGCTGTGGAAACTAGAAAAACGGCCGCCAAATCGACGGCCGTTGCCGTTACGGTAACGGGCGGCAGCCCTAGATATATCGAAGTATCAAGCAGTGGGGTCTGATCAGAGTAAAAGCTTGTTACATAAGCTACACAGCCACATGGATGCTTTTCGATGTTTTGTGCCTACAGACCCAATATTAAAACTAGATTTTACACCAATACTGTTCCATTTTGTTCAATTCGTACGGCACTTTGGCGTGTGACATCAAATACGAAATGATCCTTTCGTATGCGGGCTTGTGACCTGTGACTTATGAGAATTTTCGTATAAAACTGCCCCTCAGGGCCGCCCGAAGCGAATTTTGGTGTTAAATTGGTGAGTGTTGGAAACTGGATCCCAGAGGGTGAAGCAGCGGTGTGCACGAGTACAAAGGCAAGAAAGTGATTGATGTTACATAATGACTACGGCCGATTTCCGGGGGTCGAGACTCGACTTCCAACACACCCCCTGAGTCGAGACACCCCCTGAATCTACATCGAATATTCCCCCTCTTCAATATCGTTCAATGTCATCTTCTCCAACGCTACCTGAACGGAACTCGTCGAGGTCCGTTTCTTCTCTTCTTCTTCTTCTTTTTTTTTCGGGAGTTCCGGACCTCAAAGTCGATGCGGTGAGGGTTGGAGATGGAGGGGTAGGGGACCGATCAGCAACAGGACTGGGAGGAGAATAAGGTACGCTCAAAGCGCCAAATACGCTTTCGCGGATCGTGGGGTCCATGGTGTCAATGTTGATCTCAAACGGGAGGTCAACAGCGGCGCGGCAATGTGAGGGTTGGTAAAGACGGATGCGGCAACATTCGCGGCACCGTGTCGCTGTCGCTGGAGTCGTTTTCCGCAACCTGAGCACGTTCGCGGTTGCGAAGAATGCGGCGCTTAACGTCCTCGGGCATGGTCGAGACACAATACTGCGGGAGGCCACAGCGGTAGCAGACATCCGTGCGGTTCCTGGTATTGGTCCAATCGAATTCTTTGCCAGCCGAGGAGTGCGAGGAGTCCGCGCGACGGGAGTGACCACGAGTGAGGTGAGCTGCAGCAACTTCACCCCCTTGATTCGCGTCATAGACTCCTGATTCACCGTGCAGCGGCAATGACCAAATCATGCCGCTGAAGGTCAGCTCGCTCCCATGTGTTAATCACATTGATCATGGCGGAGATATCCGCGCTGAGGGGATTCGAGCTGGAGATGGGTGACGATGGTGGAGTAGGCCGATGAAAGACTTGCCCAGGATTTTGTCCTGAACCATGTGAGGAGGTAGAGAGAGACGGCGATAGCTGTGAGACAACACTCCACAGTGACGACGGCCTGGAGGAATTTATCGGCAAGCTGAGAGAGGTTGTGGGAGATGGTGTGGAATTGGGACATGAGGATCGAGCGGCAGCAGGGATCTGCGGTGGTGTAGTACGACTCGAGAGTCACCCAGAGCAAATGTCCGTTAATTCCAATGCCTGTGTTGTTGATCTTGTCCTTCACCGCTTGGCTCAGTGTGAGGAATAAGATACCATGAGCTTTCAAATTGTCACTAGCCCAAGCACGCAATCTGTACAGCACCGTTTGGAACCGGAACCGATGGATCAACGGTGTTCCAAAGCCCGTTGGCCAACAACAAAGACACACTGTGGTCGCAGCGCCCCACGAAAAAAACATTGCGTTTTCGCGGGATTTTGACGCGGAAAGGGCTCCAAAACCCAGCGAAATCCCCTCAAAAACCCAGCGAAAAGACGCTGTCTTTTTCGCAAGTTTGAACCCCGCGAATGGAGTGTTTCCGCGGGAGCTCGTTCGCATGGTTATCCGACGGATTTCGCCCATTTATCGCGGGTTTTGCACGGGCAAACCGCGCTGCGATCCAGTGAATCTCGCGCGTAGGTTTAGACGAAAAATTACAATTGTATAGGTGAATTACATTTGTTATCCGACGGATTTCGCCCATTTATCGCGGGTTGCACGGGCAAACCGCACTGCGATCCAGTGAATCTCGCGCGTAGTTTAGACGAAAAATTACAATTGTATAGGTGAATTACATTTGTATTCTACGGTGAGTTGCCCAGCGCCTCGTCGAAATCAATGCCAATCTTCCCATCAAAACTGACGAGAAGGGCAAGGAGATCCAGCGGCCGCGCGTCGTGCTGCTTGCAGTCATCCGCCCAGTCAAGCAGCTGCAGAAGAGCAAGAAACTGGGGGACACCTTACTACCAAGACGGGCAGTTTGCGCCGATTGAGGTTGTCGATGTCGACAGCCTGAGTTGTTTGGTGGCGCGATCCCGAGCCCTGAGTCTGGGCCTCGGAAATGGGCTCTCTGTGAGCGCCACGACGCGATGGGAGCAACGCCGGAGGATCTAGAGTAGCTCTTGTTATACCTTTGCTGTTCCCAGATACACGACGGGGGAAGGAATTCACACCGAGGTCAGAACGAAATTCGCGGAGGAGTTTTCTACAAGCACAAAATACTGTAAATCAGGCAGGTAAGTACAACCCTACGAAATATATGATTCCACCCCGAAAAGCCGCGAAATTGGATTTTCGCGGCGGCTGTGGTTTTTTCGCGGAGTTCTGCGACCACAGTGACATTGCATCTGGCTTCCAAGTCCAATAGTTCCCTGCACCTTCGAGTTTCGCAATATCCGAGGGTTTAACCATGGCAAACAAGAGTTGAAAAACGGGGAGAGAATGAGACAAAAGAGTTATTGATGACGGCGACAAAAAACCGGGTGCTGATCGTGACAGCGGACAATTAACAAGGGAGGATAGTCTTCAAGGAGTAGTGGAGCGATAGGCCCATAACCTGTTGGAAACTAGAATCCCAGAGGGTGAAGCAGCGGTGTTGCAACGAGTACAAAGGCAAGAAAGTGATTGGTGTTACATAATGACCTACGGGCCGATTTCCGGGGGTCGAGACTCGACTTCCAACAGTGAGAACCTTTTGTATTGAGCCCTTGTGACCCTGTGGCCTACGAAATATTTCGTAGATTTTTTGTGCTTGTGACCTGTGACCATACAAATTGAAAGAAATTGAACAGTACACTCATGGAAGTGCTCCAAACCTGCCTATCTGCTTAAGATTTTTGATACACTGCGGAGGGTGATAGAAACCCTCAAATATCTCACATGACTGCGCACTCTGTTGAAGTACCGAACCTTGAACAGTGCTCTACAATGCTGAATAAATTTCAGAAGCCATGGAATGGTAAGAAAGTCCTTTTTAGTAGTTGAAACAGGCAGAAACTGCTCGTAGTGGTGCCGTGGTTAGAGGTTCAAAGGCATTGTGGCTATGCACATTATGTAAGAAGTGCTTACCCCGATCGGGACCCCCCGCGCTTAACAACAGACTAGGCATTCATTGCGGCGAGGAGGAAGCCCGTAGGAGTGTTGCAGGTAGTAAAAAATTGCGGGAGCACAGGTGGAAGGGACAAAGTGCCAAATATGGAAATCCCCTAAGTCTGCCAGACCTCAATGCGGTACCAGAGTTTGTGACCCGGTTCGCTGCGGTCACAGAAATCTCGTTACCTGATCGGAAATTCTACCACTGGGGTCTCCACGGGACCATCGCGACTTCATGTCCAAGCTGGTGTCCTTGGTGATTGGCCTTTTGACTCCAAGATCCGCACTGGACCAGACTTAATATACTCACCAATTGGGGATGCGTGACATCTTCCAATCGTTACGTGTTCCCGAGCAGGTTAGCGCCGAGCGGAGTAATCTTTCGCGATCATCTTCGCAATCACCCATCAGAAGGAGCCACAAGTCCGAGAGGCGAGATTTTCCGATGCCCTCCAATGCCGTTGCCAGCGACGCTACTTACTCGGAACATCCGGCTGAAACGGAAAGGAATTAGGATTGTCGACTATTGTCGAGCTGTGAAGCCCGTACCAACGGCCAATTCCACACTCGCCGGAGCTGGGATCCGAGCGTTTCTAGGCTGCAAAAGACGCACGAAACAGCTCGAAACATGTGTTGGTCGCTGCCAAGAATGGTCGCCCCGATCGTTGCGGCTCTCAGACCGGAAAGTTTGGTATAGCAAGGTTAATGTTTAGCCGGTCTCTGAGCAATAGCGTGTGCCGCAACTCCCTTTACCGGAAGCCATTGGTCCAGTTGTTTGTTCCAATTATGTCGTATTCATTTGGCTGTATTGTGCACAAAATCGTCGGTCTCGGTATTGTGACGCAATAAGACATAGAAATTATTAGCATTTGGAAGGACTTAGGAGATGATGCGCTTGCACGGCCACACGTCAAATGTGTGATCCGTGATCGCTAGGTTGAAACCTTACCTCGATTCTCGATCTTACTCCGACGAACTCGCGATCTAATCAGACTCTCGATCTAATCAGTTGTTGGTTAAGCGAGCATCTGTGCATGCATCGTTAACGCAGAACAGTCTGCACTGTGCAGTGTGCACAGAGCATACGCGTCTCACAAAAGTTCGTGATAATCGTGAATTCCAGAGATGTGCAACAATGACAAGGTACAGTATTTGTTTAGTTCAATTCTTTAGATGACCGTCACGAATTCCGCAGAGAAGAATTCGAAGTGCTCGAGGTGGGTGGCGTGCTCGAGCGTGCCCTTGATCACAGCGAGATAGTCGGGGTGGGCGAGCGCCTGTCGGACAGACACAGATCAACTGGGTGCGCGTTGAGGGCGGACAACGCAACGTACCTCACGGATCTTCTCGTGCGACAACCCCCTCGACGATGATCACGGTGGTGTACTCGGCCTCCTTCAGCCCGAGTGTGCTGGCGAGGGTCTGGGGGAACTTCTCAACCTTGTACGCCTATACATGCACAGGCAGCACAGATCAGTAAAGGAGCTTCGACCCCCGTTGCCGCACAAGAATACGCACCACTTCGTACTTGGTGATGTTCGACTTGATAATGGGGAGGTTCCGGACGTGGTCAATGACCTGGGGTGCGTTCTCGTTGATCTCCTCCGGGGTAAATTCGCGGCGGGCCTTGAAGATGCCGATGGCGCGGACGCGGGTCGCTGTGGAGAGCCATTTGTGTTGGATGGGGTGAAGTGGAAGGTGGTGGAGAGTTGGGTGGTTGAGAGGTGGTGTTGAACTGACACACCACCACCAATATTTATACCTGCACGAGCCGTTTATCAGATGGTCGATGGTCGCAACAACGTAAAAGCGGGGATATCTGGCGCAATCATCACACCACACTAAAGTCCGACTCCAGATTCGAGATCATCTGATGCCGTTGCACAGGCTATTTGCAACGCCGAGATTATTTGTATTCTTGACGGGGTTAAGTTGGCTGCTGCTAGAGACATCCATTCTTGCTCTCAACGACAGCTATGGCTGTTCTAATGGCCTGAATAATCGATTTATTTGAACCGTCTGTCCTGTCCCACCTTGACTGAATCGCAGCGTTCATTAATGAATGGCAACGGTGTGATCATCAGGCGCATTTGACTGCCGGGACCCCAAAGCATCTAGATCCGGCTACATATGCAGCAATTGAATATTGAGCCCTGGGTGTTTCGAGCGCTATATCACACCAGTGGTTGCTAAAATTGCATAGCAGCCTCAACCGCCCTACGATTTATAATGCATGCAAGGTGTAGAGCGACAGCGAGCCGTCGAAAATGCAACCACTTTCCCAAAATGGAAGACTTCTGAGTGGATATATCATGGCTTATTTGAACCCAGGTAAATTACGTTTGATGCAGAGGCTACGCCCATTACTTTCAATGTATATGAATGCGAAAGAAAGAACAGGAAAGAACTATGTATTGCCTACTTACTTGTGGTTAGGTTGGCCGTCGGTTCCGGGGGTCCTCGCAGGGCTCGTACCCAAAAGGACGAATCAACCTCGCCAATCACAATTGCAACGCCTCGCGCCGGTCCGGAAGAATACGAGGCGAGTCTGGGGCGAGCACAACCTGCGCGTAGATATGTAACTTATTATTGTCTCATACCTTACCCTCCTTTTTGGCCTCGAAACGGGCTCCACGGAGCGCCGCAAACCGTCGGTCCGTGTGCACTCGCTATGCCGTGGGAGCCGAAGTCAGCTACCTCCAGGGCGGGCGACTCCACCGCCGGTGGGTAAAAGTACTTAAAGTAGCGAGAATCTGATTCAAGACAGGTTGTTCCATACCAAGCTCGTTTATTTTATTTCCTCCAGTTTCCAGAATCATCCCCCCACGACTCTTTCATTTGTCACCCTCGCCAGGGTTCTCTTCCTACGTCACAATTACAGATACAAGATGCACCCGATTGCTTCTCGGAGTCCTCGTGTATTCCGAGTCGGCCCGTAAACCACTCTACCGAGCACTTCCGTTCTCGAACATCTTCCAGAAACTTATCGGTAAGTATCCTCTGTCGCGCCCAAGTTCACCCTGCTTGACGCGAGCTGGTGGGGCTTCCATTGTCTCTGCGACGTCCGGGGCTGCCTCAACTCCCTCCAGGATGCTGGGGACTCGCAAAACGGAGCGCTTGTATGCGCCCGACGCCGCTCGTATATATACACACGTGTATATGTTTTTACCCCGAGAGCCGAGCCGGCGGATGTGGTGCGTACTTCCTTGCTTCTGTTTAGTGCGTGCGCGCTTCTAGCTCCTTCCCCTCCGTCCCTATCGATCCTGTCAGAGTGTGGGTCATGAGACGACACCGCGCATATTGCACGAGTGCCAGGTACAGACCTACGAATCGGGAGTCCTAATCCATCCTACAGCTCCATCTGGCTGTATGAATATTGAAAAGACTTCGTGGCGCAAGCTCCACTGTCTACTTCCCAGTGTAATCTCTCTTCATCCCACGAAGCCAGGGTCTCCTTCTGCCGTGGAACCCGGAGAGTGTGAGGTGCGAGCTGAATCTGCGCAAACACTGATGAAAACGCGGAACGCAAGGGAAAGGTCACAATTCTACTGTAGTCGATACACTTCAGGCTCTGATACAACTCGAATAACCCCAATTAGCGGGGCCCGATGGCACAAAATTTACGCACCACCTCTAGAATATTCATGGATCGTCGACTCGGAGTAGCAACTTGAATAAGCAAGCCATAAAGCACCCAAGTCTGGTCCATCCAATACAAGTGCATTAAACGCGTTGATTCAACCAGATCTGGGAGATTCTCCTCAAGTTGTTGGCTGGGATTACGAAACGTTGAACAGAAGATGTCCGATCCTATTCTTGGCAACAGTTGGGTCGATATTAGCAACGGCGTCCAGAAGATTAGACCACCAACAGTGAAAATTGTTGGGAGGGTAAGAGACTAGGGCTGACGACTCGAAAAAATAGGAGAGACACACCACCAAGATATCCAGGGTCGGGATGGTAGCAGAATACATTTTGGCCGACTGGCTCGTTACGCTCATGCTTGGTTCGTCGACTTATGATAAAACTTGTCAGAGTCGCCAGCAGTGGGTTGTGGTACAAGAAGCGCGCTGAAATTCGGGACGTGGAACTTGGAAGAGCGAAGCAAAGGCACCGATCACCGACCCGCGAGTCGCCTTGGCTCTGTGCACCAGCATGTACCTTCTCTCTGCTCGCTCTCTGAAGACGGAATGCAGCGGAATGCGAAACGACTCGAGCCATCCTCACCGGCGTCACCCACACCCGCACCCGCACTCGCACCTCCTACCTTCCTACCCACGGGTGGGGAAAGGCATCCGACCTATGAAAAGCTCGCGGTTCCACGGGGTAGGGCCGCCGCGGCGTCTCGGGCCGTTTGGGCGCTTTGGGCGGACGGTGCGCGAGCGGGGGCTACGTCATCGGCATCTGTTTACACTCGCCACTTGTGAATGATGACGCCGATCTTTCAACCTAGGTTGCGAACGGACTGGATGGGACTGGATCCGCCGAAAAGACTGAGGCATGGTCGGAACATTATAACATAGACCTGCGGGGTGCTATTATGAATTGATCGAAACCGTACCGCTTCTTCAGGATACGGCAGAAATCAAGGTTTGCTGATGCCGTCCGATGGTCAGCCGAATCACGATGCCGAAATGATGTCATCACGGCCTATGACCCGATCAGGCGATCCGTCGGCAACCGCTGCCTCCAAACAATCCCGCTATGTTTATCTACCATCTAAGCAAGTACAACGAATGAATAAAGGTCTCCTATCCTTCTTTGAGGAGGTATATTCTGAGTTTGGATCCGTCAACTTGTTCAGACAAATTGTTTGCAACGTGATCGGCGGGCTTCGGCGGGCGATGAGTGCAGTGAATCCGAAAGATGGGCAACCAAATATGTGAATATCAGAATAAACCCTCTGTGCTCCAGAAATTATGCGGCTAAGTTACAGCACTGAGCAGCAGCAAGCATTGAGCAAAGCAGCACAATATGTTGGCAGCCATGGGGCGATGCCGTGATCGCCGCTATTTTCCCAGGCCAAACAATTTCAATTTCTGGGGAGATGGGTGGTCGTGGGAACGCTTGCCAAGATCCAGAGATCACGCACCCTTTTCCACGGGCTAACCGCGGGGCGGCCGTGCCGTGGAGTCTCTAAGTCCCGTCGCAGACATTTATATTCAAGTACACAAGCCAGTTATACTTTGGAGCGCCTGCCTTCGACGAAATCTCGAGCTCTTGCTTGCAATTCAATGGATTACTGCTGTGTCAGAATGACCAGCGCCTGTGAGTAAATTTCTTCGCCGAACTCTTCCCGTTCTGGACCATCGGCCGTTATCAAGCCTTCAAGTCCTCCGAATATTCGCTTTTTCTGATCTGACTGTGTCAGCCTCGAAAATCGATCCTTCGAACTTTCTGTGGGTCCCGTCCTGTCGTTCCGTCTGACTACAGTATCAAGGTATCGACCCAGGAGTCGCAAAGGAGCGTCACCCTCGATTCCGAGGCGCGTACCCGATTAAGTATTGCGAAAGATTCAGTGTTGTCCTTAAGAGTTAAGACTTAAGTTAAGTTAAGGCTTAATTACCCCTTAATATTAAGACTTAGCTTCAAGCTTCGGTACCGTTAAGCCTTAATTAAGACTTATTGATGGCAATTACATCATTTTTTCTTCGCATCTTCTTTGTCAATGCTGCCCACCTCATCTGGAAAATGGCCCAGGTCTGCCGGTGTCTGTAAGGTCTGTGACAGACTGGGGCAGTCTGTGACAGACCGTACAGACACGTACAGACACTCCACAGACACCGATAGTACAAAGGTCATTCCAGATGCTGCGACCCTCTGATAGAGTTCTTTCACCAAGGAACAAAGCATAACATGGCACATTTCAATGCCTACTGCTGGGCTTGTATTGCCCTCTATCACCCAGACAATGTCCCCATTCCAATTGACATTGACAGTGATGACGACTGGGAGGAGAGGGCAGCCTTAGCTCTTCTGGATGGGAGCTGGTTTACGGCTGATTGTGCAGTAGCTACTTACGATCTGACGTAGAAAAAAATTGAGCACCCCTTAACTTAAGCCTTAATATGCCCTTAATATTAAGGCGTAATTAGGTGTTAAGGCCTTAACAAAAAGATTTACCCTTATTAACACCTTAAGTGACAACACTGGTTTCAAAGATTTGCGTATCGAGAGCACATCCGTTGAAAGCGGTGCAAGTCACGGTGATAGCGCCATTAGCCGCCCGACCTTGCCGAGCGCTGATAAGGCCTTATCTATTTACCCGGCTGGCCACTGGCTGACTGCTGCACCAAAAGTCCAGGAGGAGGAATTTACAACAGGGCTATCTCACCACAAACAGCGCTCAGGGTTACATACAGGCCAGCGCGAACTTCGTCCCTTACGCAATCATGGCTTGATGATTCGCGCGCTAGGTAGGTAGGTAGGTAGATTTACACGGCACGGTCCCGCTTAGGAAATCACTCTATATGAAGCCGCGGTATTGCGCAATTCTCCCAAGGAATGGTGCTCCCGCCATTCACTATAATTATCGTCTGGCAATTGACGTCGACCGTTCCCGCTGTATCCCACCTTCCACTGACATGGACGAGACGGACACGAAAGTCGGCGCCTGGACCGACACCCAAACCGCGACCCAGACGGTCGTTGGCCATGGAGAGCCTCCTGCCTATGTCAAAGACTTGGACTATACAGCGGAGGAGGAAAGGAGGTTGTGCGAATTCTGGACACGCGCCTATTCCCGTTGATTCTTCTGACGACGTTCGTTCTCAACATGGATCGCACAAACCATTCAAATGCGATTAGTGGTTGGTTGTTTACTTACCTACCTCCAGGTTCATTATATTAAGAGGGCCATTTCAGACAATCTACCGGCCGACTTGGGCTTCAACATCAACACTGTGAATACAGGTACCGCGATCTATTCTGTCGCGTTTTCTATTTTTTGCTTGTAAGTGCGCGCTCTATTGGAATCTTGGGTCTCCCTCAAAATTCTAGTTCTGGCGCTGTGATGGCCAAAATCGTTGGGCCAGCGCGATGTGCGTTTTACAACCAAATTTGCGCTGAAATACTAATATATCGCACAGGGATTCCCATCCTCATGTTTGCATGGGGTCTTGTCACCCTGTCCCATGCATTAATCAAGGATAGAGCGGGGTACCTCGTTGTTCGAACATGTAAGCTTTCCTCCAAGTGTAGACTCGGACGCTCAACCCTTCGCCAGTTATCGCGATCACCGAGGGCGGCGTCATACCTGCAACATTGATATATCTCGGTGGGTTCTACAAGGGCACCGAGCTCTCGACGAGACTCGGGTGGTTCTGGGGCATCCAGGTGCGTGTTCTCGTCCCTTGGTCTCCGGATCTTATTCATTCATTCACGAATCAAGGCGATTGCAAGTGCAGTTAGTGGACTCATGGCGAGCGGACTGCTCCAGCTACGCGGAAGGTCGGGTTTGGAAGGATGGAAATGGTTATTCATTGTGGTATGCTTCATAAATGTGTGCAATCTACGCTCTTCTGACACCGATATCCAGGACGGAATCATCACGCTCGTCGTAGCCGTGGTAATTTTGTAAATTTATTCTCGCCAGTTCGAATTGGTTTGAACTTTTTATCAGTTTTTATCTGCCGCGCAACGTAGCCAACACGAAGGGTGGACTGCGGGGATTCAAGTCGTGGTTTACGCCGCGCCAGGTCCAAATCGCAGTTACGCGTGTGATTAAAGACGACCAGTCGAAACGAGAATATGAGTCAGTCGAATTCAACATTCCTTCGCAATTGCAGTCTTTAATCCTTCTTTTGATAGAAAACGAGTAACGCGGGCGGATTTCAAGGACGCGGCAAGCGACCTTGGCCTATGGGGCCATCTGCTATTGTCAAACGTCACTCTGACGCCGACAAACCCGCTGGGAACTTGTAAGCAAGCATGTTGTCAAACGTCGGTGAACGGACTGGTGACAACGTCAACCAGATCTTCCTACTGTCATCAAGTCTTTCCACTTCAATGTCTTCGTCTCGAACGCATTGACTGCCCCGCCATACGTCCTGCAATGCATAATCATGCTCATCGTCATACGACACTCGGACAAAGTACGAGAACGTGGATTCCACGGAGCCTTTGGTTGTGCGTCTCCTTCTAATGACTCAATGTCCAAGAAGTATCTGAACGGATGATACAGCGGCATGGCAGCTTGTCGGCTGGATTATTCTCCGTGCGATGCCCGACGGCGCCAGCCGTGGTGTCAAGTAGCCCTGCGCTCCGTCACGTTTCGATTCTCACATCATCGTCCTAGATATTTCGGGGCAATAATCGTGGCGTCCTGGCCATACAACCATCCTCTGAACATCGGATGGATGTCCGAGAACACCGGTAGCATTGGAAAACGCACCGTCGCGTCTGGCGCGGTGATATTTGCTGCGAACATCTATGGCGTCTGCAAGTAAAACTAAATCTACCAAGTTCCACGGGCTTACCGGACCACAGGGGCATCGCAGATATACCAGGCAGACGACGCGCCGTGTACGTGATTGTCTCGTCTTCCCCCCCGCCTGTACCAATACCGCACAGATTTCAAAACGCGGAAACTCGATAAATATCGCGTTCGCGGGCTTTAACGACAATCCTATGGTGAGTCAACTGCGCTCGTCCAATGCGAGCGGATCCGAACAATTACTGATCGTTGGGTTGAAATAGGGTGGTTCAAAAATACTATTACCGTCATTTGAACAAAAAGAAAGAGCGCGAGTATGCCGCGCTGAACGAGCAAGAACGGCTCGAGGAGGATAGCAAGACAGAAGAGAAAGGCAACAGAAGCTTGACATTCAGGTATACGACCTAACGTACGACTGACCGACGAATAACGGCTGTCAACGATATTTTATGCGTAAATTTATCTTGTGCCCCGTATCATGCTGGAGTGGCCCAGCGACTCTCGGGCTTCAAGCCCCAATTTTCCAACCAGGCCTGGAACTTGTCGGCGATATGCTGATGCCCAGGAATGTTGGGGTGTACGTTTCTGAAGAACAGTTCAGTTCGGTAGTTTGTCCAGAGAAAGACTACTTACTCAGGGAAAACATCGGCGTAGGATACCCAGCCAGTGGTGTCGACCAGGAAGACGTTCTGTCGCCGCTCGCATGTCTAGAAGCGCCCTCAGGATGAAAAGAACTCAAAGAGTCGGATTCAGCGTACCTCAAGTCGACGATCTTTTGATATTGGCCCTCGAAATACTGCGAAACGGTGCCGTCGGGATTTGGCCAACCCCACTATTCAAAGTTATAATGCATGCTAGTCGCACCGAGAAAATCTACCCACGGGAGTGAAGACAAAATCGGTTGATGCCTGTAGATTGTGCGAAGACGGGCGATGAATTCGGTATAAACCTGCAATAATTCGTTGTGTAAAGAGGACGGGACGACAGACATGGTTTTATTTTACTTGGACGAATTTGACATCTGTAACGTTTTGTGCCGAGTCGTTGGCTCTGCCAGATGAACGCTCCCGTTAGTCGACACAATCTGAACATGAATATCAAGACGAACCCGATATGAATTACAACATGCGTCGCGGCGGGTTCATCTCGAGCAAAATTCCAAGGTGTGGTGAAATTATGATCCGTTGTATAGAAGTATCCTGTATCTTCCGTCTATTGCCAGTGCCCCGTCAGAAAATCAGCCAGACCCAGAAAGAGAAACCAACCCGGAAGAATTGAAAAGAGACGCCATGCTCGTTCCCAAACGATACGATATCCTTTGTACCGTCAAGACTGGGATGAAACGGGGATCATTTTGAGACTGACAGAGAGTGCCGCGCCAGGCTGTGCGACAACGACATGCTCGGCCTTGAACGCTTCGCCTACGAGGAAAGGCCAAGCTTGGTCGACACCCTTGGGAAGGAATTGACCCTCCACGCCGACACCCTGCATAAATTAAAAGTTACAAAGGAGCGACGGCACACAACTTACCGCCGACAGGGAGTCCCCCACGAATTGGAACGCGAGTTTAGATGGAATGTATGGAACTAGAGAAGCACCCTGTGTAAAAATCTATGAACAACGTGGAGTGAATGGAAACTGTTTCGCTGCACACCCGGGTTCAACGTGATACTCTCAAGATTTATGCGGTTGTTCTGCCATCCTTCGACGTTTACTCTGACAACCGTCGTGTGCGTGTCCGGACGCTCATTGGAAGAAACAAGAATCGGAATGGGGTTGGATCCTTGGGAGATGTTTGCGGTGATAAATTCCCCATAGTCAAGAGACACCCCAACGGAAGCAAATGGGGCGGTGGTGTGTGGCCCGAGATTCAAAGTAAGCGATTCCAGATTCTTGACGTTCAGCTTGAAACCTGAGCCGGCCCTGGGAACTTAAGATCAGCCGGAATAATTGAATGATAGATAGGTAGGTTTACCACCAGGTCCCCGGAGAGGCGTCCCAGCGACCATGGAAGTAGATGAGAGGATCATTGTTTTGTATAGTCACCGGTTTCTGAGCCATAGCCGCACACAAAGCTCCGGTAAAAAGGAAACTGATCCTAGCAAACGAGCGCAGCGGGGGTGAGGTGAGCATTGCGAGAGAGCGAAAGAGCGGCTTCAAGAGCGTGCGATGTTTATAAAGAATCCAGCGAAGAAGCTGAATTGGACATGCGTCGAAGGACCGATGATTTGCCGAGAATAAAACCAGAAGAATTACAAGAAGGGATTCGATCTTGAAGAAACGACACTTGAGGGAGAGTTGAACTCGAAATACAACGGGGGTGCAAACAAAAGGTCCAAGAACTAGATTATCCTGCAACCGGACTGCATTTGCGGCGCGTTCACCTCAATCTTGGTCTGCGGAATATGGCCACGGGATCTGTTCGTCGTTCGCCGGACCGATCGCAAGGGCGTGAGTTACACGCTTCAAATAATGCAGAGTGGGTCACAAGGAAAAAGATGCCGATGACATGAGTCTGCCGATGCATTGGTGAGTCTTGCCGACAATCCGCAGAAAGCAGCTGAGGGAGAGGCCCCAGAGGGAGACGAGTTGATGCGACGCCGAAGCATTGTGTCGAACCGTTCACGTGTTTTCGGTTCAAATGGATTTTCTTTAGTTTCTGCGTCGCAAAGGCGAACCTGGGCGAAATTTCAGCCAAGGGGCCCAAGAAACTGAGATAACCAACCCTGCCTTTAAATTCGAAGCAGCCCATTTTAAAAATCCTCCCATCTCGGACCTCTTCCATTTCCGGGTACTCGCCCACCGCGTACAACGAACGATCTTACAACATCGAATTTAATTCTTCTCCTTCCTCAACTAATTACACGATCAGAAATTCAGAATGTCCCCAATCAGCACAGCAGGGACGACCGTCCCCTCCTCCAGCCGACCTCGTTCCGGCGTCCTCATTGGTAGCACTAAGAACCCATTCGCCCGCTCAGGCTGGCGACTCGGCTGGAGCGCTGCCCACCGGTGCTGAACGCGCGCAGGCCCTCTGCGTCGGCGCGTATCGCAACACGGTGGAACTCGGTACGCGAATCGAGGCCGATTGGGCTCGCCAGCTGCAAGTAAAGTAACCCCACCATCAGCCGTGAGGTACCAAAGACGCGGAAAGATAGATAGACATACTTTGACCGGCACGCGCGCAAGGTGACACCGCCCCTCCGGCCACCCGCCGAGCTTCCTGAGCGCCGGGACGACAAAGATGTTGAACGTCACAAGCGCTGAGGCGGGGTTCCCGGGGAGCGCGAAGACGGGCTTCGAGATACCACCCGCGCAGGGTATGGTCGCGAATGTGGTGGGCTTGCCGGGCTTGACGGTCACCCGCCCGAAGTGGATCGTCCCTGAGAAATGGCGCTCGATAACCGGTTTGAGGAGGTCCGTAGGTCCCATGGACGTCCCGCCGGTCGTTAGCAGGATGTCCGCGGTATCAAGACCCTTCCGAATCGCGTTCACATGCGAAGTAATGCTGGCACCAAGTTAGCTGAAATTGACGTGGAAGTAGGTGCGCTTACTCATCGGGAACAATGCCGAGGTCGACAACATCGTAGCCCAAGCCTTGAAGAGTAGCATGCAAGGACGGCCGATTTGTGTCCCAAATCCCTCCCCACTCGTCGCCGGACTGAGGCTTCGGGTTTTGCAGGTCGATGAGCTCATTCCCGGTACTCAACAGCGCTACAACTGGCCGCTTGTACACTTCGACCTAAATTCCAAACAGAATCAGTAGTTAGCTTCCCATTCATTAACATAGCGAAAACCGACCTCTTTCCTACCGACAAACGCCAACGTGCCGATTTCTCCGCCTTCGCTGAGAATGATATCACCCTTCTGGAGAACTAAATCGTCTTTCTTCACATCTGATCCAGGCGCCCGGACATTTTCGCCGGCGGGCACCTGCACCAGGCACTCGACCTCCTTCTCCTCCTCATCCGCCCCATCCGCGTCTTTGAAAGTAGACACAAGGCGCGTGTCTTCCACCATAATCACTGTGTCTAACCCCACTGGCAGTGGACCGCCGGTATTGATGCGATACACAGAATCGGTGGGGATTGGGTTGGCGACGCGGTGGGTTTGTGAGGTTAGCACTTTGTAGACACCCGGAGGGTCAGTGGCTATGGATCATCTGCTTAGTCTGTGAATATTCATTCGCAAAGTCAGACGTACAGCGCAGGGCATAACCGTCGACACTCGTGGTGGAAGCCGAAGGCACGTTTTGAGGAGCATAAACGTCCTCAGCGAGGACGTGTCCTCTCAACTCTGGAGTTACCTGAAGAAGTATCAATGCTGGAGTCTAGCAGACGAAAATAGGGGGAACCAGCTGTTTTTGCACGCCTAGCGTTGAAATATTCTTCAACACAAGATCGAGCGCATCTTCCAAAGAAAGCAGCGGATAGGGCGAGACGCGATGGCGCGCTGAGGCTGCCAGAATATTAATCCTTCAAAATTCGAATGAACGCCTAGTTGAAAACACACGAACCAGCAGCCGATGGATCGTGCGAGAGCGTCCGTGGCTGCGGAATCTGGTGATCGTGGTGGTGGTGGTGGTGATGCCCCACAGGCGTAACACCAGATTGAGATCCAGCGCCCTCGGCCGCTAGGGCGGCGTGCACTTCTTTGCCCGTGCCACCACGAATCAGCTCAATCGCATGGCTCACCACTCCCGCAGAAATCAGTGCGTCCAGATTTTCTTTCACGGCCTTCACGCTGCCCGGAAGAGTCACCACCAGCGCGCGCTTGATCGTTCCCCGCGACAGGTCGAGAGAGCGCAGCCAGCGGCGTGTGCTTCAACGAGGCGGATAACATCAGATGCACGAGCCCTGGTGCTTCGCGCTCCAGGAGTGGAGATATAGCCTACAGAGCCTCAACACAGGATTCTCCGAAACGGCGCAATATTCCTCACTTCTGGTGTCTGGTCGCGCACACCAAAGCCCGTGCCGCCGGTCGTGATGATCCAATCGGCGACCCCACGATTAGACCAGTCTTTAACAGCGTTTTGTATGGATTGGATGTCGTCGGCGACGATAAGGTGGTCATTGCATGAGAAAAGCTCGCTCTGGCCTAGGATTTCACGAATGACTGGCCCAGACTTGTCGGCAGTGCTGTTGGCGGAAGCCGTATCGCTGACTGTGTCCAGATATACGTTTCAGCGCCTGCAATGGCACCTAGTTGCACAACAAACCTGTGAGGACCGCAACGCGTATTCGCGACATGGTGGCTCTCCACAAGTGACTCAGCAGCCCAATTTGGGGAAGACAATGCCCAAATCGGGATGCATCGTGCATTGCACGCACGATTTAAGGAGCGCTCTATACAACAGGTCCATCTAAGTAATAAGTATGTATTGTATGGTAGGTAAACGTGCAAATGAGTGGGTAAGATCGATACAAAATTGTTTTAGTCCATGCACTAAATAAGCGTCCACGAGCGGTCAGTGTCCTAAGGAAGGTGGCCTAAGTTATCCCCATGGTCCGTATATCGCGCCGGCGACGGCGGATGCTGCAACGGCGCCGCATCTGTCGTCGTCAGATTCGAATGCACCGCGCCGTACGGCTCGAAATGCTCGCCCTCGCCCTGTGGCTGGGGATGCTCGAAGCCGCTGTACTTCTGACTGTACTCGACGCCCGGCGCCAAGGTCATGGCGGTGTCGGTGCTCATCTCCGACGGCTGCGCCGAATGGCGCCTGTCGGCGGCGGTGGCCATGAATGGCGCGCGCGGCTGCATCGGGAGGTCGTCGTCGGCGTACCACGGATCCTCCTTCCCACCTGCTGCGCGCGAGAGCCCCGCGCGTCGCTTGTTCGTGTTTCGGCGGCGGAATAGGACCAATGCCTGGAAGGATTGCTGTCAGCACCGAACAGAAAACTAAGACGCAAAACGTACGGCTATCAGTAGGAGCGCAGCAAGCGCCCGACGCCGCGCCAATGGCGGCCTTCGCCCCCGTCGACATGGCCGACTTGGTGGTAGCCACGTTATTGCTGGAGCTCGACTGGTCGCCAGCCGAGTTCGAGTTCGAGCCCGACGATGACGAGCCCGAGTCTGTCGTCGAGTTATTGGGACTCGCGATCGGAGCGCCATACGTCGCCTTAATGAGGTCCGCCGCGTGTTCAGCTACACCGTACGCCGTCGCCATCGTGTGCGCTATACAAACCCCGACTCAGTACCAAAACACCGTATCATCGAAACCGTTTCAACGAACCTGAGACACTCATCGGCATGACCGACACATCCACAACCCGCACATTCGTCGTCCCATGCACCACGAGCGTCGTATTCACCACGCCCCCCAGGCTCAGCGGCAGCATCGAGTTCGTCCCCGTCGGGTGGTACTCCGTCCCGGAATTATGCGCAATATAGTAGTCAATGTCCGAGTCCGCCGTTGTGCCCGAGCCCGGGAGAGTCTCGCTCGCGATGACGCTGGAGGCGGGCGCGGTGCCTGTTATCTTGCGCACGTACTTGAAGGCGGCGCGCATGATGTCCGCGTCGTATGAGACAGAGAGGTAGTTCGGGTTGATGTCCGGCGCGTCGAAGGCGGAGGCCGAGTTGATATGAACGTACCCTCGCGAGAAGGCGTGCTGGATGCAGAATTGGATGCCGATGGCGCCCGGGCCAGAGCCGAACATGTTGAAGCTGCACGGTAGGGGCTCAGCGTCGAAGAAGAGAAAAAGATCGTAAAAAGACGCACATGAGCTCCACCTGCCCGATACTCGGCGACGCAGCCCACTCCCCGAGCAACGCATACTGCGCCTTGACACCTGCCTGCACCGTCGGGTCCATCGCCGCCGCGCTCGCGGCCGTCGAGAGCGTCTTGGTCAGGTCGAGGCCGCTCACCCAGCTGGACGCATCGTTCCCCATGAGGTCCGCGAGCGCGGGGTACGCCGTCGCCTCATTCCAGTACGTCCACATCCCCGTGCCGTTGTTACGCCAGATCGCCAGCTGCGCGTCCCAAAGATCCTGGTCGGCCTTGAGCGCGGCCCAGGTGTTGTCGTCCGTCGCCTTCAGGTATATCGAGGCCGACACTGCAGACAATTATTGTTTATCATAGATGACGGTACGATGAGGGAGGATGCGACATACGGTGGTCCTGCAGATTGGCGCCGACGCCAGGCAGGTCGATGACGCTGTCGATGCCCAAGCCTGTGATGAGGGCTTTAGGGCCGACTCCCGAGAGCTGGAGGACTTGTGGCGAGCCAATGGTGCCGCCGCTGTGCAAAAGGTGAGTATTTCAAATCAAATTGATAGTGGAAGACGTACGAAATGATAACCTCCTTGGCCGCATTAACAGTATACACCTTGGCCCCCCGCGCTCGCCGCAAACGACACGCCCCCCGCGACCGCCGCCCCCGCCGTCGTCGAGTTCCAGTTCACCTTCGTGACCTGGTACCCCGTGAGCACCACGAGATTGCTCCTCGCAAACGGCGTGATGTACCCGAAGTTCGAGTCGGAGCGGCTGCCGTTCGTGGGGTTGATGATAGAGGGGACGAACGACACGCCGACGTTCGTCCGTTCGCGGGGTCGAGCGCGTGTGGGAGGCCCATCGCGACCATGGTGGGGATCCAGTTCGCGAGCTGCGGGAACTGGAAGGCGCTGTAGCTCGAGTGGATGGGCCCGCTCGTGCCGTGCGCGTTGGTGTCGTGTGTGACCGACATCGTGGCGGCGTTGGCGTCCGACATCGGGGTGAAGTTCTCTGCCTATGATAATAAAATGAGCAACGCATCTACCAAGTGGTGGATGGACGTACCTTCTTGATGTAGGACTGCATCGTATTCCAACTCCAATCCTGCGCTCCCGACTCTCCGTTCTGCAAGGTATTCCATGCGTCGTATTCGGCGGAGCTCCCGCGACACCAGAACCCGCCATTGATCGCAGACGAGCCCCCAAGGCCCTTCCCTCTCGGCCAACTGAGTGCATTACCGCCTGCGTTCGTTTGTGGGGGTAGTTTTATACTGCCAGTCGTATGTAGTTCCTGTCAGTCCGTTCAGGTAGGACATTCCTACAATACAAAATCAATTCACACTTGCGGCTACCCTTCGAAAAAGATAAACTTACCAGGAACGGTGATTTGGTCTTGAAACTCTGTTCCATCGCTGCCGGCTTCGATGACCGCGACAGTGATATTGGACCATTCCGCTAGCCGGCCGGCCAACGCAAGGCCTGCAGTCCCGCCACCTACTATCACAAAGTCGAAAGTCTTCCCGGAGAGTTGGGTCGGGTCTGTGGTCGATCGTTTCTGCGGCACCGCAGCATATACAGCGGACGCCGCGAGCACAGGTAATAGAGAACGCATTAAGTGAATGTGGGCGGACGCCAAAGCGTTTTAATGTGGAGGGGCGACCTAGAAAACTAAATGGGCTGAGTCTGGGAGGCTGGAACACGCGATGGACAGGTATTGGAGCAGGCTAAAAGCTAGACCGGGACGAGACTGCGAGTTTCGGGCTTACCTAGGTGCGGCCAGGACACGCCGCTGCAATTGAATGTGGGTCATCTTCCATCCTTGCCGCGGCTGTTGCCGTCGGATAATTCTTCCGATTATTTGCGATAGATGGACCGCCGGCCCAGGCCGGTCCTCTTGCTGCGAGTTGGTAGGGAGGCAGGGTGGGACTCAGTGGCAAGGGTCGCCTGCCGTTAATCCCAACGCATATAGGTGCCCAATCCTAGTGATGCCCGCTCTTGCCCGCCGCGACGAAGCGCGACTCATCTGAGAGGAATTGGAGTGGCGGCCACGATACGCCGTCTGAGACATTTGGTCGCTGGTATTGGTGTTGCACCCCGTACCCCGGGTCAAGATCATAATCATTGGCTTCTTTATCTCAGGGAGACGCCGGGTACGCTGAGTGAGACGACTTTGGTGTAGAGGAGACAGTAGCCAAGCTGCGGTCGAATTCGGCCGACGGATCGTCTGAATCGGACTTATTCGGCCAGAAGTCGGCGCAAAAGAAGTTTTATCGTCGACTTGCGTGCAGAATTGGAGACTTGAGATAGCGTTTATTCCGAGAGGACATCGGCTCAGGCTAACGGGAAGAATGCCAAACAGATCATTTGTGTACCTCGGAGTCGGGGAGTCAGCAGGTCCACAGGCCTCGGCATGTCTCCCTTAACATATATTCCGTCTCCGCTGAGTTCCAAGAAGTTATCGTCATTAAAACAGCAGAGTAGTTAGCGCTTTCGGCATACATGCGCGACATTATTCGTTAGCAAAACTCTTCGTTTGTCGACTTTCCGGGCGAAGATCAAATGCAGTTACCCGGAAAGTACCCATCTAAATACTCTTGCTAGGATGTATAACTCAGTAAATATCATGGTATGTTGGACGGAAAGACGACCATACCTAGGCCTGAACTATAAGCCCCATTTCCAAGATATCGGTTTGCGGTACTGTATCCTTGATTGCCATCGAAATTCTGGGTTTGGGTAAAGATCCGATACAGTTTGCCTGAAGCAAATCCATCTGTTTTGGCGAGGGAAGGGTAAGAATCATAGACAAAGCAGATTATTCATCATACCTCATTATGCCATCTACTCTCACCAGAGGTAGTCCGGGCTACCGAGGCCAAGATCGTATTCGTATATCGAGTCATCTATCCCCAAACAAGAATAAGCAACACGCAAGAACCGGAATGCTAAGCGTACCTGAGCTGTAGGCCATATTGTCCTTGTCAGCCCCGAGAGAAATCTCCATCCCATTTTTTGCCAGCTCCGCCAATGCAAGACCGACTGGGTCCTCAAGCGAGGCGGCCTGACGTTCGGCGGCTGGGTTCTTGTACGACCAGCGGTGGCGGAAGGATTGCAATTCGGCTGCTCCATCCGCCGATACCGCAGATCTGGAAGACAACGCATCGACAAGGATCATGTTCACAAATGGCGAACCGTCGAGTTCGAGCACCAGGAGCCGAGGAAGGAAGTGTGGATTCTTTGCGCGGTTGAGCAGGGGAAAGAATTCGGCCAAATACTTGCTCGAAAGGGAGCACATATCGAGATCAGTGAGGGCAGCCGTGCCGGACAGCGAGTCAACAGAAACTGCTGTCGATGACAATTTGAGCAACGACGACGCCGACCGGGATAGAAACTGGAGCATAACGGCGTCCATATCGTCCTCCACTATCAGCGTCTCGAGAGCGGGAAATGTGAGATGTTGGAAAAACGCGTTTAATCCCGAGCAGAATTGGAAAGACTTTAAGTTAGGATGGGTTATGATCTTAGTAGCGGGATCGAGATCCAGGGTAGTCTCGTGTGCATTGCCAAAAAAGGTGCAGTCGACGAGGGATGGGGCTGATTGGAGGACATGGGCACAATTCCTGGGTGAGAAGCCTTGGCCATTGAACACTGCCAGCGTCTCCCAGGGAATGGCGAAGAGGGAAGGTGCCGCGTCGCACAGTAAAGGTCTCGAAGCTGTGGTGCGGTGCTGAATATCTGGATAGGTCCATCTCCAACGCGGTTCCGGTTCGGAATCGTAAGTGAGAGTTTCCGAAGCAGAGGGAAACCGCGGGTATGGCCAGGATAATAAGATGGATCTATATCAAGCTCCAAGTGCTGGATTTGCAACGAAAGTTGCTTTAGAAGGGCAGGGATCGAGCGCCGTGCGTTTTCTCTGGTTTGTCGGCGGTTATCGTGACCTGCTCTAACATATAAAGAAAGAGGACAAGTGGCAGCGCGGGCGATGTAGTCTTCAAGGAACTTGTCCAGGTTCCCCGCATCGAAGTAAAACACGCGGAAAAGAGTCGAAATCCAGGCTTAGATTGGCCCACAATCGAGGAGTGGAAAGTGCGGTGGATCTCCATGCCCTGCACACACGGAGCAGGAGCATCGGGGCATAGCGTGGACTCGTGGGGGAGGAAAAGGATGGGAATTCTCCACGGCAATGCAAAAAGATTTCGGACGTTATTTCGTTTGGAATCGTGAGGATCGGGCAAACGAGATGATCGTTTCGCCATTGATGGATTGTCTGGCACCGGCGTGATTCGGCGTAAGACTCGGGGTCGGTCGTCGACATGACGGCAAGAGAAAGAGTTTTCGTTTTGATGATTTAATCTCGGTAACTTCCGTGATCCAAGTGTTGTCTTCGTTTTGGGCTAGACCAAGCAATATTTTTTTCAGACGCGACGACACGAAAGTGGCCAAACAGGAACCCTTGATGCTTGGAGTCCGGGTTTTCAAAAAAACACAACTTTGAAGCAAGCGGTTTCTCGCGGATCACCTCCTCCTAATCCATCAAAACTGGTTTGCAATTTGCATTGCGTGACAGCCCCCTACCACAACCAACTCTGCCCGCGGGGCATAGACCAGCCTCGTTGCCTTAGCTTCAAACCATGAAGGCCGAATCAGCCCACCAGGCTCGGGACAACGACCCCATCGCGGCCGCCGCGCGCCCTGGCCCAAGCCATCATGCCATGGCAGATGCGCAGGAAGCCATCGCTGCCGCACGTGCGGAAAAATTGCAAGCCAGTGCCGCCCTGGCGGAATGCCAACAGCAGTCTCAGGGCCTGAAAGCCGAGATCGGGCACCTCGAGACACTCACGCAGCACCAACACAACCAGATCACCCGCCCTCTGTGCGCGATCCGACGAGCTGGCCACGGAGCGCGACATCCAGCGCGAATTTGCGAGTGCGAGATCCCGTCGGATCGAAGACCTCCAGCACGTCTTGCCTTTATAGAGTCTTCCCGTCGCGGGGAGCGCCTAGGGTTGGATACCGAGTACGCGGAACTCGAAACGATGCGGGCTGCCCTCAAGGCGGGAGAAGCCGCGCTGAAGACCGAAAAGGCGCGATTGACTCGCGAGAAAAACAAACTCGTTAAGGACCAGCGCGCGGCTCGCTCGGCGTTGGCGGGTATCAAGCGCAGTGTGGAGGATTTGGAGAGCCAGTTCGGCGAAGATGACGATGAAAATGCACCACGTACGTTCAAGATTGAACTGTTGAGTTTACACTCGACTCATACCTGCCGCAGCGGCTTCCCCTCGAAAGCGCAGAAGAACTGCTGCAGGTCCTGCGAGCGCTTCGGCCTGAATCATTGGCAGGGAAACTTCTTGTTGAACCAACTGGTCGGTTTGATCTGACCATCTTGTACACTGTCTCCCCCGTGCGGCGAACACAGGTTCTCTGCGCTTTCCTCTCTGACTTGTCTTGCATCTCCGGTGGTGCTCAGCTGATAATCTAGAGTGTTCCTTCAACTTCAACCTTTCTTCGCCGTTCCAAATTCTTGCTACACTTACTTTCGATACGGCCGGCCACCTGCCATGATACCTCACAAATACTCAAGGATGTATTGATACATATTGAACCTTCATATCTCAGACATGGAGGCGTGTGTACTAAATGATCTCAAAAATTGAATTCGAGATCCGAATCGTTTCCGTCAAGTCGACTTGGGCAACATCTACCTACGCCGTTTTATTAAGAGTTTGCGCACCGAAGAGGACGATGAAGCTTGCAAAGATGGCGAAGAACAGAGGGTCAGAGCTCAGGCACACGCCACTGCAACCCAAATCAGCCAAACACCATACCGGAATAAATATTTTTTACTTGACGCATTCGGACCAGGCGGAGCAGGAAGGGAAATATTGGGCAGCAAGGAGAAACAGTATTGTGGCGGCGTGAAAAGGGGACATCGGGAAGGTGAAGGTGAAGGGTGAATGAAGGCAGCCGTGGTGGTGGACGCGCCGTTTTGAGGTGCGTTGAGGCTGTAAGTGGTGAGCACTGCCTCGCCAATTGAGTGCTCAATGTTGACCGCCAAGGGCCTATCAAGCCTAGTAACTTGTGGGGAAATCAGTGATTCCCGCAAGATGAAGACGCGCCGCCCGCAAGATACAGACATATCGCCTGCAAGATAGAAACAAGTTGCATCCGCAACTTTTGTGCTCCCTGCCAAACTTTTTTTTCGAAACTTGCTGATTTCCAACAGGAATTGCTCGAGCAGCACAGTCGGCCAGAAACCCGACCGACAAAATAAATCAATGTTAACGTAGCCTCAGTTACGGAGCAGAAAAGTAAGTGTATTTTTAGTCTACCTGTTAGCATAGTACTACGGAATAATTAGTACGGTGAATTAAAAGTACGAATATAAGTACACACGCCTCAGTTACTGAGCAGAAAAGTAATTGAGGCTAACCAAATGTCGTAAACTATAAAGTAGTGTGTTGGAATGACGGGATGAATGTAGGTAAGATTATAGTCTCTGTTACAGACCAGAAACGGATGACGAACAAGTATCTATATTGATACTTGTTCGTCATCAATATAGAGTACAGACTAGTTTCAGGACGTCGTGGACTGGTTGACTTTCCATAAGCTTAGAATATTCCTGAGGCATATTTGAGGGTGCCAGTGATGCCATCTATCTACAGGATATTCAAGTCGTCTGAGGACAGCCTGAATTCCCATAAGAATGAGTATTTAAATCAAGTTGGTTCTCATCCTTGAAGGAGGGCCCGGACGAACTCCAGCAGGCAATGGGAGGCCACTTCATTTTTCTTGAGCGAAATAGGTCACTTGGGGGCTCGAGACGAGGGTGGAGTGTCGCGTACCGCCGGCAAACAAGTTTATTCTGTCTAATAAATTCTGTAGGGGGGGTCGCTACCCCCCTTCTAGACTTTCTTAAATTTCGAACAAACCTTGTCCCCTTTCGTGCCTCCGAAGTGATGGGGTCCCGACAGCTGCCTCGGCAAAGCTTGGAAATATTCCCCAGCATTTATCTAAGCTTATGGAAAGTCACCCACTGTTTATTTATTTTATTATACAAGCGTGGTATTCAATTCAGATTTGAATACTTGCACCCCCAGAGTCAGCCTAGAGTAAAACCACAGTCCCTGGGCTGAATGTTCGCTGTTGAACCTCGGCACAAACAGATGGCCCCGAGGTTAACCTGCTTAAATGATGCGCAGAGTTCAGATCTGCTCTTTATCATCCGCAACATTGATTGCATTAACCCCGACATAACGGTCCGATTTTCCACCCAAACCTAGTAAAGTGGCCGCCCGTGTAGACGGTGGTCGAAAACAAGATGAAGGGCGCACGTGCGATTTTGTTCACGCTTGGGGCAAACAAAAGCGTGTTCACCAGCTACTTGGATTATGAACTTTAAAGGCCTGAAAGAGGTTTCGAAAACTCTATTCTCAATACAAGTACAATGGAAGCTCAAAAACCCGTAACCCGACTACAGTTCATATATCACATGTGTCAAAAAAGCCAAACTTGAAGAGCACACACGCCGGCTGTCTCTGAGCCTCCAGCTCTTCGGCTCGTCTCGCAATGGAGGCGTTTCTCCGGGTAAGTGACTCAAGGTCCTGAAGCTCTGCCTCCGTTTGGATCTTGAGAGCTGACAATTGGCCTGGGCTGCCGGGTGTTGCTGTGAGGCTCGATATCTTCTCTTCCATTTCTGCCTCATCCATCGCCATCCTCTTTTCCCGTAAACGGCGTTCCTTTTTCCACAGGAATAGAACCCCAATCAGAGTCACTGTGAGCAGTGCGACCACGACTAGGAGAGCAATGAATTCGGGACTCTTTATACTGTTCACCAGGATGTGAATCATAGCGAAGACAGAAGAGGATCTGCTTACATTGGTGTGCAGGTGCATGCACCCTGGCCAGTAATGCTTTGCAACGGCTCGCCTGCGCTGTTTACAGACCCGACGCTCACATTACCGCCCACTGTCCCATCCCCGTCAACAACCACACCGCTATTCTCATTGACGTCACCGTCGTTGTCGCTGTTGTTGCCGGTGCTGTTGTTGCCATTGTCGCTGTCGATGTTGTTGCTGTCGATTTCGTTGCCACCGACGTACTCGCACACATTATTCGAGTTTTTTTGTGTGCCGCCATTATTCCTGACGACATATTTGTTGGATGTTCTGATAAAACGGGCGGTGGCATGCATTCTGAAGTTTGCTGTTATATTCCTTAGTTGCGTTAGTATATTGTCCCAAGCAGTATGGCAGTGAAAACGTACTAACGCAGGCGAACGGAGAGCGGTTTTATGCAGGAAAATGACTCTAAGACGTATTCGAATAGTGCAGTGGGTACTGAGAGAAAACCGAAGATGGGTTAACAGCATCGAGCCCAGATAGATATATGGCCCACGAGGGAAGGTTACTACCTCAAATGCATCTTCCTCAGGATCGTCAAGTGAACCAACAAATAATGAACTTAGGCCGAGGCGACAATCTTGATGAACCAACATTGATCATGGTCCCAGTTTTGAGTCGATGATTTTCTCTCCGTATCCAGGCTCTTCAACAGAGCGAACAGAAATGAATTGTGATGGAATTCTGAAGAAACCACCAATTCAAAGTACCAACACATTCCACCCATTTTACGCTGTGTATTCTGGTGGAGGCTCGTCTGAACGAGCTGATCCAATATGCTCCTCCGACTCCTGTATTCGCGCCGTCAACATCTCGTTCCTTTCCCTCAAAAGGAATGCAGTGGTAGTAGTCGTGGATGTTTTCCGGAACGAGATGGCCTCTGGCGATCTCCCACTAAAGAATGCACCCAAGTTTGATGGTGCAATCGATGTTTCCAATGAGCGTGATGTCTCGGGTGAGCGAGTATACATAAGGCCGGGCTCCGGCGGGTTTGAGAAAATGCTCAAGGAAATATTGGATGTAGCACGGAGACATACGAGCAGGTCACCGGTGAACTCACGACGACGACTGTGAAGGTCTATTCATGGAGGAGAGTCAAACTGTCGACGTCGATTTTGAGGACTCAGAAGTTCAAGCACGAACGAGATGTGCGTTAATGGGCGGGAAGATGTGGACTGGGTAGAAGGAACAGAAGAGAGAGCTTGTCCAGACAATGCTGCTCCCGTGGGGGGGTTGGAAATTGGTGGCAACAATGTTGGGGGCTGAGGGGGCAATGTTCCATTGGGCGGGGTGCTTCCATTGCGGTTGCAGTCAAAATTCCTTGTTGTGCATAATACGTTAATGTTCAGAATTCACGAGCAAAGATAATATACCTTGGGAGCTGGATGGGAGCTGTGCGGGTGAGGGAAAGAACGAGACAGATGCTATCGCCTTCCCCTGCCGATGATATAGTACTATCATGGGTTTGGGATGGCAGTTGACACTGTCATGGTGATTGGATGGACTTGCTATCATCTTGATGAAGGTGGAACAAGCACTGTCCTCGACGCGAAGAGAGTAGAGGGTCAGTCCTCCCTCTACACTGCCCTTTCTGATGTATCCCGCACCTTAAGCGGTACTCACCTGGAGCTTCATAATTTCTACCATTGAGTTCGTAGCTGTTCAACTTCAGCCCTTCTTCGCCTTTCCAGCTCTTTGCTACATCTACTCCTGACATGGTGTCCTACAATACCCCACAAATAGTCAAGGAAGCACCGTTACATACTGAAGATTCATACTTCGGACACGGAGGCGTGTATATACTCAAAGACCTCAAAATTTGAACTCTATATCCGGATCGTTTTCTTGGGTAATGTCTGCCGACTGCTTTCAACGTTACCCGCAAGCATGCCCAATCAATTTTTTTTTGCGCAATGTCTGCCCGATAGGCCCTTCACTACCGAGGTACGAGAAGTTCAACCGTTTGTAGTGTCTGTCTACGAGAGACTAGCCCTTCACGGCTTACCATATATATTAGATGATCACCCAGAGTGGTTGAGTAAGTAAGTCTCGGGCTGGATAGCACTAGTCAGTCTTGTCTTCCCCTGCACCACAAGCCGCCGCTCATGAACGGTTGCCAACAACCTCTTTGAAAGCATGCAACCAATATTCTGCGGAAGTATCTCTGGTCCTGGAGATCCTTTGGAAGTTCAGATATCCCACCTGGCCAAAGCTCTCCTTGGCTGCGGGCTTGCCAGATTTAAATCGCCCCGAGGTAAATCTATGCCGGCCCAGAATCGCTTTTTCACAATACTCGTTTCGACATCAATGAAGCTAATCTGGGACTTAAGAAATGAAAGAGTGTTTGAGACACACATAGCGGCATCAGAGGCCGAAATACATAACCGGTGGGTGGTGATCATGAACACTGCCTTGAAACGAGACAAATTGCTCACCAATTGAGCGTGCTTTGGTTCCCTTGGAATCAAAAAGCAACTGGTGCTTGATACCTGGAGTGGTGCACTCCTTGACAAAGATTCCCTGCCTGATGATTGGACAAGATCAGAGGGGGTTTTAGTGGGTATACGGCCCATTACTTGAAATAACGGAGTTGGTTAACTTAACAGCCAGAGTCCCACACAAAGGCTTGAAAGTGCGTAACGGCATTTCCTCCTGGACACTTCCCGGCTTTATTGGGAAATTCCAATTCAACCAGCGGATACACTTGGAATGCTTTGCAGACTGAGTTGTATTTTACAGCTAATGTCGGAACCGAAGGCGCGAACGAAAAATTTCCGTTTTGGGAACTTTTTTGTCACGCCGACCAATTCCCTCATATCTCCCTGAGTTTTGGTCAGATTACCTCGAAACATATACCATTCTTTCAGAATAATTCGTGCACAATTAGTGATGTAAAGGAAATCACGAAAATGTATTTCATCTTTCCATTTGGCACCTGAGGTGTTGTTTCTGTTGAATACCTCCTCGCAGGGTGGGCACTTGTTCAAACACATTAAATTTTTGGGAGGGAAAGCTTAGATGCAATATAAGAGGGTGATGTTGCCAGAATTATGATTTTCTTCTCCATTGAGACACTATTGGCTCAGGAGTAATCTTTCGATCAAAAATTGTTCAACTCCCCGCAACCTCTTCAATATGGAACCAAAGTCAAACCTAAAACAACACAGGACATCACATTTGATGTCTCCTTCAGGCTATATGCTTGAATTGTCCTAGTTATCCTTGTGCTGGCTTTCTTGGAGGTGGTACATCCAACAGCTCAGATTTGGATATAGTCTTTCTATGCATGTTTTTGAGCCATTTGAGAGTCCAGGCTAAAGGAGACGTCAAATTCGATGTCCTGCATAGATTTAGGTTTGAATTTGGTTCCATATTGAAGAAGTTACAGGGAGTTGAACAATTTTGATCAAAAGATTACTTCTGAGCCAATAGTGTCTCAATGGAGAAGAAGATCATAATTCTGGCGACATCACCCTCTTCATATTGCATGTAAGCTTTCCCTCCCGAAAATTTAATGTATTTGAACAAGTGCCCACCCTGCGAGGAGGTGTTGAACAGAAACTGAGGCCCCAGTGCCAAATGGAGAAATGAAATGCATTTTTGGGTTTTCCTTTACATTACTAATTGCGTATGAATTATTCTGAAAGAATGGTATATGTTTCGAGGTAATCTGGCCAAACTCAGGGAGATATGAGGGAATCGGTCGGCGCAATGAAAAAGTTCCCAAAACAGATTTTTTTTGTTTGCGCCTTCGGTTCCGACATTAGCTGTAAACGCTCCAAAAAAAAAAAAAAAAATTCAGCCGTGCTCCGTTGATCCGAATCAGTCCGATTGAAACCGGGAGCAACATAGAAAAGAGACTTCAAGGTTTTAAGGTACATTAGATCCATGAACAAGAATATGGTAGGAAGTCGTAGACGTACGTGGAAGTAATGATAGATCCTGCGAAGCAGAGGGAACACTTACTTTTGATCCGAGAGTTTCTCGCTCTGCCACACAGAGGACAGCGCAATACTCAGATCTGGGCCGACAGGAGGCACCTGCCTAGTCAAAATTGTAGCAGATTTGGAGTGAGTTGTATCACGGGTCGCATTCAATTCAACCAAACCGCGGCTTAAGAACGCCGAGACGGGATATTGTTTCTGGAATCAGGTGATAGAAAATCGTGAAGGATTCATTGTGACATTCGTTTACCGGGCTCTGGGAAGTATCATTATATGATCTTCTTCTGTAGAACGCTAGTCCATAGGAGAATCCTATTCATGGTCTTGAAGTTCTGTCCCTGAGCATTTTTGGACACAGCCGGACCCACCGGATTATTTAGCTGCACCATACTATCCCCCCCCTAGTACTCGGACACCTAAGTAAAATTTGTGAATAACATTTTATCCAGAGGGTTTGGGCTCTGGCTAAGTACCTAGATCGTTAGTAATTTGTCTTTTACCCCTGTTTCAGTTTTTACTTCATAGGAAACGAGTAAGAATTGGGGCAAACGGCGTCGATTTTTCGGAGGTGATCAGGTGTCCGAGTACATTCATAAACTAATTATAAGGTTTCAAGCGTTTCCCTCGGAAACACTTTATTCCTTAACTCAAACGGACCTTGCCGTGTGTCAGCTCCTTGTGAGCTGTTCTAAATTAAATATTTAGCGATGAGTACGGCTGATGAAGCGAATAGTCTGCCTCTTGCGCTTGGCAGTTCTCCGATGTCACATTCATTCTGTTGTTCGTGCCTTGAGAGTTTGATTAGGAACGATGTGGATGCTGTAACGCATTGGTATATAAAGGCTCTCTGGTATCACTTGCATGCCAATCAACTATGGTCAACTGCACCCCTCTGTCCTTCGCTTTCTTGACTGCATTCACCGGAAATGTGCTCCACATCGCCAATATAGCAAGTCCCATTGACTCACCAATCATTACCATGCCCCACGCTTCACCGACGATCCAAAACCAAGTCGTAGGGATAATTGCATAACTTGCTCTGGAAGATTTGCTAACGGAATTCTTCTGGCAGTGGGAATTCGCCGGGATCAATGGCCCACTGAACAACGTGGGCTTCCTCGTTCCCGAGGGGCTAGGTCTCTTCCTCTCGGCCGACTCAACCTCGGACCTTCAATATAGGCAGGCGACTGGCCAACGTTCGTCCCTAACATTCAGCCTTACCAATTGTGTCAACTCCACCGCTGGCGCGTGCGTACATTTCTTTCAACTGTTTTATCTTCCGCAACTGAGCCTGCAATGGAAGACTCACCGTCGGTGACCTCGCCTTGACTGCGTGGCCACTCGATCCCGCGAGGAATTCCACAACAGTGCGTATATTGCTGTCATGCATGGCGTGCACTGAGATCCAACAGGTTACTTTCGAGACGTTCACGGGAGACGAGAGTCAGATTTGGAGTTTTGCATCTATATTTCCCGCCTAAGTGTTCGACGTCTGGAGTATATGGGAAAGAGTTAATTGAATCTGTGTATGGGAAACGCAGTGTTTCAAAATTGAAGCCAAAAACAAACATAGGACATCACGGAATCGTTGGGGTCGAAAGTTTCCACTAGGCATCGTGGTATCCCCCTCGCATTTGATTAGATACCTTGAGTCGTTTGATGAGTGATGAAGCACGGAGAACTGGGGAAACAAGGTTTCCCAAAACGGGTTGGATAATGGCCGTTCTTCAACTTGGTTTTCCAACAGCTTTATCGGTCTATCGTGACCGCGGCTAATATGTGGGTGGAGGCCCTCATGAGTTCGATCATGGTTCGAATCACAATCTCAAAAGATAATTTGGGCCTTATGGATTCCGATAGGATAGATTTAACTTCACCGCAAAGACTCGGATACCATGATCTTCAAGGTGTGAGGTTTTCATAAGTTGAGCAAAAATGGGACTTGTCTGTGCTAACCAGGCCTTGCGGGCATTGACTCCGGTCGAAACCGATACAGATATGTCGAGACCGCAGGCTTTACGGGAGCCAAACCTAGAAAATAAAATAAAGAAATAAAATAAAAATACAATAAATGAGAAGAGGACAGCAGGCAACGTAGAAGCCGAGGCCCGTACCGGATCCAGTAATTTCGAGCAGTCAAAATTTCTCCTTTGTGCCACCAACCCCGAAGGACCACGCAGCCAAAAGGCTTTGTGATCCTAAACAAAGTCCCATGTTGGGAACTCACACAGAAAACCGTCCCGGGTCCGGACCGAATGGCGAGGTGGGTAGAAACAGTAAACCTCCGAAACTGCATAATCGGATGCATAGTGCAGACTTTATGATACCATTCTTCGTCCAAGCTCTCTATAATTGCGACCTCTGCATCGGGGTCCAGTGATACGTTTTCCAATCGTGGTGCATTGCGTTGGTACCACCCGGTTGCTGGTGGTTCAAAGCTCATTCCGGGTCGCGGACCAGATCCACACAGAGCCCCCCGTTGCTGGACGTATCCAGAGAGTGTAGTCGTCATGAAACCCTGTAACACGGGGCGGTCAAAGGCCGGGAGGAGAAACCAACAAATATGTTTACTGTCTCAGGAGAAACAGATTCACAATAATCGCCGCTTGCCTCCTGCAACGATCAAACACTGTGGTCAGAAACAAGGACTTGCATGGACTCAGGCTCGTACGTTCCATCCTGTAGCCTGAGGTTCGATCGGTATCGGGGGGAAGCAACGATGAATACACACAATAGCCATAGATGTACGTGATCAAGATAATCGAATGTTCAACTTAAGCGGTTGAGAAACTGGCGAAAGGGGATTAACTCTAATATTGGTAGGTTCAGTTCAAATTCTGTTCAGATGGGCGGTCCGAGCCGTCATGGAAGACCATCGCGCGAAGTCCAGTGGTGGTCGCTAAGCCGTAGAGCTGCATAATATTGGGATGCCTGCGGTTATTTATAATTCAATGAATATAGGGAAACTGGACAGTAGTGAAATGAACCACCGAATAGACTCGTATTTTTCGATATGGTTTCACCATTCCTGTGCGCACGGGCATGCAAAGATACGTCTCGGGGAACTTTATGCGCACCCACCTGTTCCACGCCGGCTCCCTGATACATAGCGACAGTCATCGGTCCACATCCACCACCCATGACTTCAGCACTGTACATCCGGCCACCCGCCCCTCCGCTCTACCGGCCCACAACGCCGGATCGACTCGAGCGTATTTCTTTCGTCAGTTTGATGTCCCCGAGTAGAGTCGTCCGAAATGCTAGTTGTCGCCCATAAGTGGTGAAAATCGTGGGGAGGCAAGATCTACCGGCAGGCTGTTGCGGGAGCGGATTAAAGACGTTGGTGATATTGCTTGTGAACACGCCCCCGCTTATGACGAATCCGCTGACACGGGGAAAGAACGCGCCCTAATATCTGCGTTAAGCGCAAAGCTAAGGGACCAGCGAGAACGCTGTGAACGGTTGCCAACAACCTCTTGAAAGCATACAGCCAGTATTTTGCGGATGTGTCTCTGGTCCTGGAGATTTCTCGTGCGATCGATCCAATTTGCGCAATGGAATCAGCGGGATTAGGATGAGGGAACTCGATAGAGAATCCAGCTAAAATATTGAAACGAGATGAATACACCCCTGGATTCATAAGTAGTGACCCAACTCCCGACAACGCCCACTGTCGTCGAAATCACAGTTTTCCCAATCAACTTCCAAATATGTTAGCCAGAATATAACAAGCTGTTCAACTTGGGCTCACCACACGGCAATGGGGTCCCCACATCGCTCAGAAGCTCGTACAGCGGGTAACCGAGATGTATCGCGGCCTCCTGGCCGTCGGGATCGAATTTTTTGCCTCGATGGAATCGTCGTAGCCCGTTGTAAACACTCTCATCCCAGAAGAATCCATACATTTTAGTTTTAATGTGAAGTATGGGAAATCCGAGAATTCTCGCGTCCTCGGTGCCGAGACGTGCGGCCGCCAGATGGGTCGAGCGACCAATAGGCGGGACAATCTGGCCACTGAAAAGAATACAATCTGGTTTGGAAGTCCTCCGGTGGACAAACGAACAGATACCCCTCTTGTTCGTGGGGATTGTGTGTGTTAGGTAAACATTGAAGGGTGAATCGTATGCTATCCGCGTAGACTAGTCGTAGATTGTTAATACCCAATCGCCGTACTCGTTAGACTCGCACCGTAATCCTTGAAATGTGAGGTTGTTTGAAGTTGAGCGAAAATGTAATTTGCCTGTGCTAGCCAGGACATGCAAGCTACGACCCCATGCGGCATGGCTACCTCTACAACTATGCAGAGATCACGGACTCGACTGGAATTATACCTTGAAAAACAAAAGAGTGAGGGAAGGAAATTCTTGGTGTCAAAGCCACAATACCGGCGCCAGGAATTGGCTAAGACTTCAGGTTCGCTTTCTTGGTCAACAGGCTGTCCGGTTCCGTGCATAATGACCCCAACTCGGACCCTCGTCGCCACAAATGCCAAGAGGTTTCGTAAACCTGAACCAGGTCAAATTCACTGCATTCCGTGAGTCCCTAGATGGGCCTAGACATGCCGAAATCTAGTCCCACTGAGCCGGCTAGACAGCGCCTAGACAGTGCCTAGACAGCGCTTAGACAGCGCCTCGGCACTCGGCTAAGCTGTCGAGGCGCTGCTAGCCGGCTCGGCAGAACTAGATTTCGGCATGTCTAGGGACCAGCGGAATGCAGTGATTAGAACGGAACATCATTGACCCCAGCCAATCAGTGGGGAATCGGGTAGAAACAGAAAATGTCTGGAATGTTGCTATCGGAGGCACAGTGCAGAGTTCATATTAGTCGTTTTCATGGAGGGTCGAAACGACTATGGTTTCTGCATCGGGGCTGTCCAACGATAGGTCCTCCAACCGTGACACAGGGCTGTCTCCCCAATCCAATATGAGTCGACCGTTCATGTTGGTTGTCGGGACTACATCTGAATCCACACAGAGCTCGCCTGTTGTGGGGCGTATCCAGAGTGCCCAGTATACCGAAGTCTATAACCATATATCAGAGATGGCAACAGTAAAAGTAGAAGGGTTCACTACCTTACATGTCCCCAAAACAGAGTGACAGTACGCGATTGCCTCCTACAAACAGCCAAATGTTACGGTCAGTGATAGAACATAACCCCTGTCAGCCACTTTCACCTTCCATTCCGTGCACTGAGGAACACAGTTCAACTGGATAAGTATCGAAACGAGTGATGATAGCTACGCACACAATAGTCACGGATGGACAGGTGAATATTGAAAGCGACTGAGAAACTAGCGGTAAGGGATTAACTCTATTAACGGTATTAGCGAGAATTCGAGCCGTGTGGAGGTCCGAACCATCGTGGAGAACCAAACCACGGATTCCTTTGGTGTTCACCAACCCATAGAGCTGCATCACATTAGGATGTCTGCGACGTTATTTGTGAGCATAAAGAATACGAAGAGAATTATTGAGAGTAACCGAATCGACTCATATTTCGCGAGATGTTGTCGCCATTCCTGGAATAGTTGTTGGAAAAAAAGACACCCCAGGGACTTCAATACGAGCTAACCTCTTCCGCGCCCCCTCCCTGATACATGGTGACAGTCATCGGTCCGATTTCTCCACCGATGACCTTAGCAGAGTACATCCGCCGAACACTCGCGCCTCGGGTCTGGTGACCTACTGTACAACGCGGGATTCATCATCTAAGCGAAGTTCTTTGATCAGCTTTATGTCCCCCAGTAGAATCGTCCGAAATACTAGTTGCCGCCTGTAAGTATCGGAAATCGTGTGGAGGGAGGCAAGATCTACCAGAAGGTTGTTCCTGAGGTGGATTATAGACATTGTTGGTGACATTGCTCGTGAATACGCCCCCGTCTATCGTGAATCCAGTGGCATGTGGAAAGAATGTGCCCGGATATCTGTGTTGATCGAAAATCAAGGTACCAGGAAGGTCAACAAAGAAGACGTACGAGGCCGATTGAACGTTTGTCGTCGAAACTGTCGTGGATTCCGGTTCGCAATGGGGTTGGAGGTCCATAGATGATGGGGAGGTGGAGGCGCTCGGGTCAAGCCTCGAGGTTATAAAAGCGGTCCAAGAGATAGGCGCCCAAATTACAGCTTTCTCCGTCGGAAATCGCCGAGGTAATCACTTTGCATCGCCTGTGTTCGGGATCCTGAAGGAAATTATAGGACACATCGGCTTGGTCTATCCTCCCAATTCACCTCAAAGAACTCGACAAGGGCATTAGTAGATCTCGAGTCGCCGCAACCTTAGAGCAGCTCATATGTCTCGTAGTCGTGAGCCGCATTGACGCCAGGCCAGGGAGAACCATTCCCCCGAGACCTGTCGAAGGGCAGGGCAGCGGCTATGCGGGATGTGCAGGGCCATTTCCTGAAGAGAAGCCGCAGAATCGGCTGTACAATCCGCTCTCTGCCAAAGAACCTGTGCCCTGAGTGCAGGAGAGGCGGACGAAATTATCGTGGGATCATTGGCAGTCGAGAAACACCTTTCACAGCAGCTCGCAAAGAAATCGCTCCAATCCAACCTCCGAGTCGTCGATGCACAGCTCTCCGTCGTGCTCGCAGTGAAATTCTAGATAGCAGTGTTTCCGGCCTTACATAGTTCTTTGCCAGTTCAATACAGCGGCTGTTCTTGACAATTCTCTAAGAGCAGCGGCAGCGAGTAGCCTCGAGTTGGGCTGCAAGGATTGGCTTGAACTTGGAAGGGTTGTTCGAACCAAGCTCGAACTCGAAGCCAGCGGGCGGCAGTCCCTCAATTATTTTGGGTGGGGCAGTTTGCAGAAACCGATGGCAAGAATCGGAGCTCCAGAATTCCAGATAGATAACTGCCGCCGTCCTGGGTCCACCGTCCCCACCGGCTCGCAATCGTTCGATGCAAACTCAACGAAAGGGGCGGGCGCCGGGCCGGAGGAGGAACTCTTCCAGGTTCCCAGCGCGAAAATCTATCCTTGAAGATGATTGAAATCCAGATGTATTCGGACGTTATCTCTTTGGAATCGTCAGGATCAGGCAAACGACAGGATCCATCGCCGCTGCAGGTGGCAGCTACAGCATCTCCACATCCAGACTCCAGAGTCCGACCATTCTCCGAGTTTCGTTCACTGTCCGCAATATTGGCCTAATCGTGACTTCCACATTACATGCTGGTACCCGGCGCAATTCGGCGTAAAGCTCGGCCGTCGTCGACATGGTGGTAAGAGAAAAGAGTTTGATTTGATCTCGGTAACTTCCGTGATGTTCACTGAGTGTTGTTTTCGATTTTGCGACGATGCGTCAATCTATGAGAAAGAAACATACTCTCGTGTTACAGCCCAAATACTGCGCAATTGAAATTGAAATTAGAAAATGTATCACCGAGGCGCCTGGCATAGCTCGAGAGCGCAGCGCGAAAATGCGGTTTGACTCGCCAGAACAAAACAACTTGAAGATGCCCCACGTACGATGCACTGTTGAGTTCTCACTTAACTCAAATATCCACCACAGCGGGTTCTCCTCAAAATCGCAGAAGGACTGCTGCAAGCCTGCGGACCTTTACGCGGCCTGAACATCAGCAGAGCGCCAATTGCAATATTCTTGCAAGTTCGAAAACAATTCTTTTGAGCATTATCTCCCAACACTCCCGTTTTGTTCTCTGAATTGTCCGGTATCCGTGAGTGGCGCCCACGCAATTCTCTAGAGTGGTCTGCGTCATAGCGTCGAGTTCGTAGCTGTTCAACTTGGGCCCTTTCTTGAATGGCCTTTCCGAATCCTTACTACATTTACCAAACATATTTTAATACGGCCTACCATTATATTAACCAACGTACACTGATCACGAGGGAGAAACCACTACTGTACATATTACAGTGCATATCCATATCCCAGATACTAAAAGATCTCAGAATTCGAGCCCTGTAACCGAACCGTTCTTGTCAAGCTTTCAATCTACGATGCGTCGCTGCGTCGATGCAATGTCTATCCTTCACGACTTGGCGTATGATGTATGGTCGCCTTCGACCGGTCGAGCAGGAATCGGGTTGCATGGCGAGACGAGAGCAAATGGGGATCTCGGCGAGCCAGCTGCCGACCTGGACCATAAATTGTCTTTCCGCCGGAACGCAAGCCGCCGCATTGCTTGAACTCCACGAAATATGGTGTTTTCGGAACACAGAAAGTCGTGAAGTCAACTGTTCAAGCCTTTGATCGCAGCTGCTACCTCGCGCAATATAACTCGAATCCCACTGAATCCAATTGAATTCCGGGCAAACACAATCTGTTCGGAGAAGTTTTATAAGTGGTGACCCAACACCTGACAAAGCGCAGTGCCATCTTCCAAATCACAGTCCTCTCCGTCCTCAATTTGAACTACCAAATATTTTGGTCAGGACTCAACATGTAATGAATCGAGAATGGACTCACCACATGCCAATTGGGCAGCCACCTCGCTCGAGAGTTCATAAGTCTGATAACCGAGACGTATTGCGGCCTCTGGACCGTCTGGATCAAACCCTCTGCCTCGATGGAATCGTCGCAGTCCGTCGTAAACACTGCCGTCCCACGAGTGTCCAACCACGCGAGTTTCACAGTGGATTACGGGAAATCCGTGGAGCTTCGCGTCCTCATTGCTGAGGCGGGCTGCGCCATATGGATCGAACGACCAATAGGCAGGGCAATCTGGCCACTGAAACGAACCTGGTTCGGTTCGGAAGTTCTCCGCTGAACAAACGAACAGGTAGCCGTCCGGTTCGTGAGTGTTGTACGTGTTGGGTAAAGCCCGGAGGGTGAATTGGACTCCACGAACAAAGACTGTTTTGTGGATAATTAAATATCAAACGATCGAACTAGGCAACCTCGCACCATAATCCTCGAAGGGTGAGACTGTCTGAAGTTGAGTGAAAATGTGATTTGCCTGTGACAGCCAGGACTTGCAGCCTTCGATTGGGCGTCGGACCGGTACAGGCAGGTTGAGACTACGGACTTGGCGGGAGTTAAACCTTGGAAAAAAAATGAGGAATGAGAGAAGGAAAGTAATGGCGTCGAAAGTGAAGTACCGGATCCAAGAATTCGCCAAGACTTGTCCTTTGTGTTGATCTCGCCCGCAATGGTACCGCATGGGGCGCTCGCGGCCGAGGAAAATTGGCTCTGTGATCTCTAACAAGGTCCCGCATTGGAGGTATCGATTGGTACTGGACACCATTATCGTCCCCAGTCGAATGGGTAATTGGGTAGAAACAGAGAATATCCGAAGTTGGGCTAGCGGAGGCTCAGAAGAGAGTTTGTAATATGTGTCTCCCGTGAAGCTTGAAATGATTGCGGCCTCTACATTGGGATCGTCCATTGATACGCTCACCAACCGTAATACCTTGACTGGTGGCAGCCATTTCACGAATATGGGTATATCATCGATTTGTTTTGCCGCGTCTGGGACAAGATCCAAGCAGAGCTCACTGGTTGTGGGGCGTATCCAGACTGTCCAGTAACACTCCTGAGACTATCTTTCAGGGACGGGAAGAAGAAAGCCACAGAGTGGCTCACTGTCTGGGATGTTGGTAAAACAGAGTCAAGATACTGCCAGGCTTCCTGTAAATGGACAATATGGTGCAGTAAGGTCGCCATCCATGAACCCCTATCGAGTACTCTTACATTCCATTCTGTGGACTGAACAGCGCAGTTATAAGTATCGGGATAGGTAAAGATAGCAGCTCTACGCATGCAATAGCCATGAATATACGTCGTCAGGATGGATGAATATTTAAAGTGTTCGAGAAATTGGTGGAAGGGGATCAGCTCTATTCAGTGTCAGCCAGAATGGTCGGTGAGACGGAGAGACGGAGGTCCGAACCGTCATGGAATACCATCGCGCGGAGCGGCCCAGCGTTCACTAGGCCGTAGAGCTGCATGATATTGGGATGCCTGTGGTTAATTACTAATGAACATCGGAAAGGTTAACAGTATTGAAACGGGTCACCGAATCGACTCATATTTTGCGATATGCTCTCGCCACTCCTGCGATCGGTCAAAACTTGACATCTCGCTTGACCTGGACGGACCCGCCTTTTCCGCACCCGCTCCCTGATACATAGCAACGGTCATCGGCCATCCGCGACCCACAATCTGGGCAGTGTACATGCGGCGAACCCCCACTCCTCGGCTCTGACGACCTACAACGCCGGATGGACCAGTCGGACGTATTTCTTTCATCAGTTTGATGTCCCCGAGCAGAATGGTCCGAAATGCTAGTTGTCGCCCGTAAGTCACTGCATTCAGACCCCCCCGTAGGCACAGATGTGCCTACGTTCGCAGATCCCTGCCGAGGTGCGTCTACCCAAGCCGAGGTTGGTTTACGTTGGCCTAGCATATCTGCCTACACGAGGCCTGCCCACGTTGGCAGATCCCGGCCGACGGTGGTGTGCCTATCGTGGCCGACCCTGGCCGACCTGAGTCCGTCTATTCCGGCCGGGACAGGTGGACCAACCTCGGCAGGGATCGGCAGATGGATTGGCAGAGGTCGGCGTGGTCTGCCTACACATAGGCCTACTGGGATCCGGCAGACCTGTGCCTACGGGGGGGTCTGAATGCAGTGAGTAGTGAAAATCGTGGGAGAGGTAAGATCTACCGGCAGGAGGCTGTTCCGGGAGGGAATTAAAAATGTTGTTCGTGACATTGCTTGTGAACACGCCCCCGCTTATCGCGAATCCGCTGGCACGGGGAAAGAACGCGCCCGCATATCTGCGTCAAGCGCAGTGAGATTCGAGCTAATGGATCCCAACAAGGGCGACGTACCGGCAGATTAAGCATCAGTGTCCGTCGATGCTACTGTAAATTCCGGTTCAGAACGGACTAGACGACCATCGATGGTGAGGGGAAAGAGCAAGGGAAATAGGCGCCGAAAATCACCACTTTTGCGCCGTTATGGGATTCTAAATTAAGGTCTCTAGCTGGGAAATCAATATTAATCCAAATCCTTGATCCAATCCCTCTTTTTTTTTTTTTTTCAGAGGGTGAGAGTCGGTGTTCCCGCAGTGGGTCGCCGTTCTGGAGGCTGAACGGGATTGATTTATATCGGTCATTCTGGCGGTGGAGAGGTGGATTCGAGAACTCCGGAGGTTGGGCATGGGCAGCATTGCGAACGTCTGAGTTTCAATGATGGACGTGAAGGAAAGTTGAACGTTGAAATCGCTTCGGCTCCGGACTCTGACTGTCACACAGAAACTGAGTCAGAGTGGGAGGAGATAAATTTCCTGTGAACGTGTTGCCAACAACCTCTATGAAGGCATACAACCAGTTTGTGTAAGTGTCTCTGGTCCTGAAGATTTTCTGTGAGGTTCATCCAATTTGCGCAACGGAATCAGAATCAGCATGACTGGCATGAGTGATGAGAAGACTTGATAGACTGATAGAGATGAAATGAATACACGCCTGGTTTATAATTATAAGTAGTGACCCAGCGCCTGGCAAAGCGCATTTCCGTTATGATTGCAGACTTCACCATCAAATTTCAAATATGTTAGCCACGGAGATATAATGTTCACCTCGGGCTCACCATACGGCAATGAGGTGAACCCATTCCGGAGCTTACACAGCGGATAGCTGAGATGTGTCGCAACGTCCTGGCTGTCAGGATCAAATCCTTTGCCTCGGTGGAATCGTCGTAGTCCGTCGTAAACACTATCATCCCAGGAGTATCCATACACTTGAGTTTGAATGTGAAGTACGGGAAATCCGAGAATGTTCGCGTCCTCAGTGCTGAGACGGGCGGCGCCAGATGGGTCGAGCGACCAGTAGGCGGGACAATCTGGCCACTGAAAAGAATTCAAGCCCGTTGGGAAGTCCTCCGGTGGACAAACGAACAAATACCCCTCCGGTTTGTGAGGATTCTGTGTGTTGGGTAAACATCGAAGGATGAAACGTACACCAGACACGTAGACTGGTGGTAGATTGTGAATATCCAATCACCATACTTGTTAGACTCGCACCGAAATTCTTGAAATGTGAGGTTGTTTGAAGTTGAGTGAAAATGTAATTTGCCTGTGATAGCCAGGACATGCAGGCTATGGTCTGAAGCTCGTCCACTACGCTTATCTCTACAGATATGCAGAGATCGCGGGCCTGGGTGGCATTATATCTTGAAAGCAGAAATGAGGGAAGGAAATTATTGGTGTCGAAACCACAGTACCGGTGCCAGGAATTGGCTAAGACTTAGGTTCGCATTCTCGTGTGAAATGATTCCACGTTAAGGGACCCTGGTAACCACCAAGGCGAAGAGGCTCCGTGAGCCTGATCCAGGTCGAATTAGAACGGAAAATTATTGACCCCAGCCAATCAATGGGGAGTCGGGTAGAGACAAGGAGTGGGCGAAACTTTGCTACAGGGGGCAGAGCACAGAGTTCATGATAGTCGCCTTCGTGGAAGTTCGAAATCAGTATGGCCTCGGCATCGGGGCTTTCCAGCGATAGATCCTCCAAATGTGGCACATGGATAGTTCTCCAATCCAATACGAGCTGTCTGTCCATGTTGGTTGTCGGGACCAGGTCCACACAAAGCTCGCCTGTCGTGGGGCGTATCCAGAGTGCCCAGTATACCAAATTCTATAACCATCTATCAGAGATGGCAACGGTAAAGTAGAAAGGTTCGCTACCTTGCATGTCCCCAAAACAGAGTGACAGTATGCGATTGCCTCCTACAAACAGCCAAACGATACGGTCAGTGATAGAACATACCCCTGTCAGCCACTCTCACCTTCCATTCCGTGCACTGAGGAACACAGTTCAAACGGATAAGTATCGAAACGAGTGGTAATATCTACGTACACAATAGCCGCGGATGTACGTGGTGAGGACAGGTGAATATTGAAAGCGACTGAGAAACTGGCGGTAAGGGATCAGCTCTATTCACAGTACAGTATCAGTCAGAATTCGAGCCGTGTAGAGGTCCGAACCGTCGTCGAAAACCATAGCCCGAATCCCTTTGGCGTTCACCAGCCCAAAGAGTTGCATGATATTAGGATGTCTGCGACGATATTTATGAGCATAAATGCCACGAAGAGAATCATACATAGTAACCGAATCAACTCGTATTTCGCGAGATGCTGTCGCCACTCCTGCCATAGTTGTTCAATAAAATCCAAGAAAACGTGGTGTGAACTCACCTCTTCCGCCAGAGCTCCCTGATACATAGCAAACAGTCATCGGTCCGATTTCTCCACCCATGACCTTGGCAGAGTACATCCGCCGAACACCCGCGCGTCGGGTCTGGCGACCTACAACACGGGATTCATCATCTAAGCGAAGTTCTTTGATCAGCTTTATGTCCCCCAGTAGAATAGTCCGAAATGCTGGTTGTCGCCCGTAAGTATTGAAAATTGTGGAGGGAGGCAAGATCTACCAGAGGGTTGTTCCTGAGGTGGATTATAGACAATATTGGTGACATTGCTCGTGAACACGGCCGCCGTCTATGATGAATCCCACTGGCACTAGGGAAGAATGCGCCCGGATATCTACACAAGCACTGTGAGATTCAAGCTACCCGAGACCAATAAGAACGACGTACTGGGCGGATTGAACGTCGGTCGTCGACACTACCGTTAATCCCACATCAGAATGGGGTTGGAGGTCCATGGATGGTGAAGGGAAAGAGCAAGATAAATAGGCGCCGAAATAACAGCTTTGCGCTGTTATAGGTCTTGAGAGTTTGAAGTATAGTACTCCTCGGCCAAGATTAAAGCGGACAGAGGGGTGGGCGGCTTTCGCTGTCGGAAGTCTCCGAGGTAATGATGTCCTTCCACTCGGGCTGCACCTCATACGAGCAAGGGCATGGGCATGGAATAGTAGATCCCGTAGAACCCGTCGTCGTCCTCACCATCGCCGGAGGCAGCGTTTATCTCTCCAAGCCATCAAAGTCGCCAGCAATTCTGAATGGGCAGTGTCTTCAGCCTTCCATGCTCTTTTCAGATCGATACAGCATGTTTTCGACAACCCTCTTCGTGATAATAGGAGGAGCGGGAGCGAGTAGCCTCGGGTTGTGCTGTACGAGTCTCGAAGATGGGCGGCAGTCTGCCACTGATGCTGGATGGAAAGGAGTAGCATCGCAGTTGCGAGCTTGATTTTTACGAATCTTCAGTGGTGGGGCAGAGCTAGCTTCAGTCTTGGTCGGGAGAATTCGAGTTCATTGCGATGCTGGACTTAGTTTCAGGATCAGCCCGGTAAGCTGCTATAAGTATACTCCGCAGTCAGAATGTCGTCTGCACCACCATCGCTCGATAGAAACAAGGATACTTTTTGAGTGGAGAAATCTGCAAGAAACGGTATCGAGAACCAAAGCTCCAGGGATCCCAGATAATTGCTCAATAATTGCCATCGTCCTACCGGCTCGCGATCGGTCGATGCAGTTCAGAATCTTGAGATCCATAATCTAAGTAATACGGTGAGTCAGGGCCTCCTGGCCGGTGTTGGGAGGCGACAATAAGCCAAGTTTCAAGCTTTAGTTAGGCAACCCACTGTTCAGTCGCATCGGTGACCTGTGACTACTTTTACCAAGTGTTCAGTTCGGAGGGTGCTGTGACCTGTGACTGAACACTTGGTCGAAATAGTACAGTACTCTCTCCTCCTGCCTCGAAACTCCCCTGTGCGGTTGACGAAACGCGTTTTAAGGCCGAAGTTTTTGTTGCGGCAGGCCTTAAAACGCGTTTCGTCAACCGAGTCGTGCACAGGGGAGTTTCGAGGCAGGAGGAGAGAGTACTTACTTATACTTATATTATGTAATTTTCGGTCGGCTAAACAAGGAAATCCACGGTCACGTGCACTCGCTAAGGCTTAACCGACAACTCCAACCACCAAAACCGCCAGCGCGCAGCGGGCGATATATCGCCTCATACCGCGGCTTCCCTCATGGAAGACAGACTACTGAACCTGCGCAGGACCCTAGAAGACTCTCTAGACGATGTGCGCCGTCTCTGGCCTCCCCGGAGCACCGACTGACTTGTATTTCAGCTTTCCTCACCACGGACGTCGAGCGAGGCAAAAACTCATGCCTTGAAGAGTCTAGAGAAGCTTTTGGCATCTGCTTTTGTCCCGCAATCGTCTACGGAGGATCTGGACTATTTCCTGGCGCTGCAGTATACGTTCGAGTGCAATGGTGCGTGTGCTGTGTCGCCTGAAATGCTCGGGCTCATGGTGGGCAGTACCGTCGAGGATATTGGGCTGGATAGCGGCGTCTACGTTTAGGCTTGACGTCCTTACGAACCAGGGGACGATAAATCGTAAGCATGGTGATATACCTGTGTGGGTCCAAGGCTCATCGAGGCACACGAGCAGCGGAGGCAGAGCCCGAGGTGGCAACTCTTACGTCGCAGCTGACGCTCGCCCTCTCGATAATACAAGGCGTATGTCTAACGCACGCCCCTACCAAGATCTATCTCGGTCGGCGGGTACGCTCTCGAGGTGCGTGGCAATGGCACACGTGTTTACAGCGCTCACCATCCGCCTAGGTCCTACTGGACCTATTCCTCTCGTCTCGGCACGTCTCGTCGGCGCCGTTCGCTGGCGGCAGCACCCCCACCGCTGGCTCGCCTGTGAAGCTCGCCTTTGGCATGCCGCTGCCCCTCGCGTCCGTCATCCTCGACACGCTCCTCTGCATTCTCGTCGACTCTTCCCCCGCCCTGCGCGTCTTCGAGGCGTGCCACGGCGTGCACGCCGTCGTGAAGATCCTCAAGCGCGCGGGCACACCCCGCGAAGTGCGGTATGTCAGCCTTCCTCCCCCAATGACCTTTCCAAATACTCCATAGCTTACACACCAGCGCGACAGAATGAAATGCCTCGAATTCCTATATTTCTACCTCCTCGACGAGACGACAGCGTCTCTCCCCGCCTCCGCCCCCGCTCCCTCCCTGGCCACCCCCACACCCACCCCCGCGCCCACCGCTCCCTCAACGCCCCGGCGGCCCAGCACGCCCAACGCGAACCGAAAACCGTTCCCGAACGCCACCCCCGTCCGGCCCATGTCGCGCTACGGCTCGTCCGCGTTCTCCCTCGGCTCCGGCTCGTTCGTCGGGTCGGCGTTCAGCGGGACGCATTCGCATTCCTCTTCTACGTCGTCGTCTTCGTCGGGCGGATCGGGAGGGGGATCGCGCTCGACATCGGGCAGCTCGACCTCCTCGTTCTCATCTACATCCTCGATCGCGGGGTCGACGGCGCGGTCGCGGTCGCCGAAGAAGTCGGCGTCCCTGCCCTCGTCGTCCTTCACTTCCACGTCGTCCTCCTCCAACTCCACTTCCACCTCCTCCACCTCTTCTACTGCCATCAACTCCACCTCCACCCCGACTGCGTCCACAAAAATCGCTGGCACACCGCTGGGGAAGCGCACCCCAGCCCAGACGCCCGCACGCGCGCAGCCCCGCGCGCTGCTGATGCTCCGGAAAGACCTGGACTTTGTGCCGCTGAGCCCGAAGCGCGCGGTGGTGGTGGGGGAGGACGGGGCGCCGTTGGGGCGGGCGAGGGGGGTGGGTGCGGGTGCAGGTGCGGGTGGGGGAAGAGAGAGTACAAGGGCAAGGACACGGACGGGGTCGAGGCTGGTGGGTGATGAGGATGCGGAGGCGGAGACGGAGACGGATGGGACGTGTGGCGAGACTGAGACCGAAACGGAAACTGAGGGCGAGGAAGGCGCGGTTGACGACACTGAGAGGACGGGCAGGGGAGGGGGAGGGGGAGGGGAGGCACGCACGACGGACGAGAAGAAGAAACTGCTTGCGACGATGCTGGGAATGTGGAGGCCCTTGTGGAGGGGGTGCGGAAGGCGGGGATTTGGGGGCTGGGGTGATGACGCTCGTGTGTATGTAGCTTTGCATGTTCTCGGATGAAAGACAAAAGGTCTTTGATACCAGGACTTACAGTGGGTGCTTGTGGACGCCCATGATGGGCCCAAGAAGATGGGAGATGGAAGAAAGGAGAGAAGCCCATCCAGGCGATGTCTCGGTGGATGTACTTTGCGGTCTGAAACATCGGGAGGCAGCTTCGCGATGCAGAGGGAGCAATGCAAAACACGAAGACAGCGTAGTCCTTCACTACGGCCCCGAAGGAGAGGCGAAGCACTGGCCGCCTGCGTACAAGCAAGAAAGAAAAGGAGTGATAGAGCATGGCGATACGTTCTCGCCTGGATGGTAATGGCCGTCGCGGCCAAGAGTCATAGCAATGTCTTAGCTTCGCAGCGAGAGACAAAGGGCGGCTACACAGGTGTGTACCCAGACCCCGGCGGAGACGTCGAAAGCACTGAATCTCGCTCGTCAGCGAATAAAAAGGTCTAGCAATTATAGATGATTTTTTTTATCGTTGTTACACTGATTTTGACTTGTCCTCCTCCGCACTCCCGGTTTTATCGACGGACGGCGTACGTATAAACAATTTTTTTATCCTCGAAAGCGTGCCGTCGGTGTTCGTACTCTGGGCTGTCCTGTCCAGCGGTGTGTTCGGCGCAGGTGAAACGCCGCTGTCGCCAGAATTCTGGCTCTTGGGCGTAGCGTGCGCGACCGCCGCCACCATCGCGCGTTTCTCGTCCTCCACGCTCAGCGCCGAGCGCTTTGCGTCCATCACCGCGCGCTGCCGCGCCTCCTCGTCCAGGTCGTCGAATACGTCCTGCTTCACCGCGGCCATCGAGTAGTAGAACACGCCCCCGACGAAGGCCAGCAGGAGGGCGCCCGCGACGGCGTTTGGGGTGCGGAACTGGCGCCGCGCACGGAGGAGGCCGGGGGACATTCGCTGGGGAATCGGTGTGAGATTTTATTTCACTGAGTTTTGAGGGGACGAACGCCATTTTTCCAGTATGAGGCTTTGACCTCGTTGCGGTCGACATAGCGCTTGTTTTCGGGCTGCCACCAGGCCAAGCCGCGTGTGGGCAGGGAGGGTCGCATTGGACGGAAGTAAGGCGAATGGACTTCCGAAGACTCGGAAGCCGATCGAGCCCATCAGCACCGAAATTTACGGAATTATGTAAGTTAATCGTGCAAGTATTTCTTCCTCAACCCATCTCACGTTATGCGACGGAGAGCTGCATCGACTGGATTTGACAAGACCAGACGCTCCAGAAGCTGAATCCCGGAGGACTGGCCATATGTAGACGTTTTGAACGACTCGGAGCGCTTGGATTCCTCAAGACTCATTCAGGCTGAACAGTGAATGGTGCAGTTCCGAATCCTCGACAGTTCCTTCGCAAATTGCTCCGGAAACCCGTGCATCACCGCCATATATCTTCCGTACGAGGCACAGTCCAACTGAAAGGCACAAAAACCCAGCCTGATCTCCATATTTATCCGACTCTATCGCCAACATCGGAATGAATTCCACGACCTAAACTCTTTAATTTCAGAGCCTGTTTTGTTTCCTCTTGGACCGCTCTCCCAAAGCAAAGACAAGTTCTCGCCCTCACCAGGCTCCCGCGTGAGATCCTGTGAGATCTGACCGGGACAAAGGTTGTACATATCTTGACGCCCATCTCTTAGTATTCCCTCTCACCATCCAACCCCACCCCGAGACGGAACGCAGGGTAGTTTTGACGAACAACGCCCAGGTCGCTCCGTACGTCGTTCTTATTGGATCTCATCGTTGACTTGAATCTGATTGCGATTAACGCAGATTTCCAGGCGTATTCTTTCCTAATGCCTGCGGATTCACCATAGGCGGGGGCGCGTTCACCAATGTCACCAATAATGTCTACAATCCGCCCCAGGAGCATCCCGCCGGTGAACCTTGCCTTTCTGTATTATCGCAATACTTACGGGGTGATAAGCATTCCGGACGCCTAACTAAAGCTTGAAATTTGTCTTATTGTCGCCTCCCAACATCGGCCAGGAGGCAATGACCCAAGATCCTGAAATAATTGCACCCATACGTCTACTTATGTGCCGGAGACTGAACATCAACATCAATGACTCGGGAACTGGTCTTTTATGCTGCCACTGAAAGCTGTGATTTTGGCGCCTATCGCTCGGGCCGCTCACCGTATTGGATCTGAAGATTCTGAACTGCATCGACCGATCCCGACCCGGTGGACCTAGGACGATGGCAATCATTGAGCAATTATATGGGGTCCCTGGAGCTTTGGTTCTCGATACCGTTTCTTGCAGATTTCTCCACTTAAAAAGTATCCTTGTTTCTATCGAGCGATGGTGGTGCAGACGACATTCTGACTGCGGAGTATACTTATAACAGCTTACCGGGCTGATCCTGAAACTAAGCCCACCATCGCAATGAACTCGAATTTTCCCGACCAAGACTGAAGCTAGCTCTGTGTCCCCACTGCAGAACCGTGAAAAACAAGCTCGCAACTGTCATCTTGCTCCTTTCCATCCAACATCGGTGGCAGACTGCCGCCCATCTTCGAGACTCGTACAGTACAACCCGAGGCTACTCGCTCCCGCTCCTCCTATTCTCACGAAGAGGGTTGTCGAAAACATGCTGTATCGATCTGAAAAGAGTATGCAAGACTGAAGACACTGCCCATTCAGAATTGCTGGCGACTTTGATGACTTGGAGAGATAAATGCTGCTCCGGCGATGATGAAGACGGCGACGGGATCTACGAGATCTACCATTCCATGCCCTTGCTCGTATGAGGTGCAGCCCGAGTGGAACGATGTCATTACCTCGCAGACTTCCGACAGCGAAAGCTGTAATTCCGGTGTCTATCCTATTCTTTCCCATCCAGCATCAGCGGCAGACTGCCGCCCATCTTCAAGACTCGTACAGCACAACCTGAGGCTACTCGCTCCCGCTCCTCCTATTCTCACGAAGAGGGTTGTCGAAAACATGCTGTATCGATCTGAAAAGAGTATGCAAGGCTGAAGACACTGCCCATTCAGAATTGCTGGCGACTTTGATGACTTGGAGAGATAAATGCTGCTCCAGCGATGAGGACGGCGACGGGATCTGTGAGATCTACCATTCCATGCCCTTGCTCGTATGAGGTGCAGCCCGAGTGGAAGGACGTCATTACCTCGGAGACTTCCGACAGCGAAAACTGTAATTCCGGTGTTTATCTCCGTGTCCCCTTTCCGATCTTGGCCGAGGAGTACTATACTTTATTTTAGAACTCTCCTATAACAGCGCAAAGCTGTGATTTCGACGCCTATTTATCTTGCTCTTTCCCCTCACCATCTTTCCCCTCACCATCCATGGACCTCCAACCCCATTCTGACGCGGGGTTGACGGTAGTGTCGACGACCGACGTTCAATCCGCCCAGTATGTCGTTCTTCTTGTTCTCGGGTGGCTTGAATTTCACAATGCTTGTGCAGATATCCGGGCGCATTCTTCCCTGGTGCCAGTGGATTCGTCATAGGCGGCGGCGTGTTCACGAGCAATGTCACCAACAATGTCTATAATCCACCTCAGGAACAACCTTCTGGTAGATCTGCCTCCCTCCACACGCTTTCCGATACTTACAGGCGGCAACTAGCATTTCGGACGATTCTACTGGGGGACATAAAGCTGATCAAAGAACTTCGCTTAGATGATGAATCCCGCGTTGTAGGTCGCCAGACCCGAGGCGCGAGTGTTCGGCGGATGTACTCTGCCAAGGTCATGGGTGGAGAAATCGGACCGATGACTGTCACCATGTATCAGGGACGGGACGCGGAAGAGGTTGGCTCGTATTGAAGTCCCTGAGATGTCTTTTTTCCAACAACTATTCTAGGAATGGCGACAACATCTTGCGAAATATGAGTCAATTCGGTTACTCTCAATAATTCTCTTCGTATTATTTATGCTCACAAATAACGTCGCAGACATCCTAATATCATGCAGCTCTATGGGTTGGTGAACACCAAAGGAATCCGTGGTTTGGTTTTCCACGATGGTTCGGACCTCCACACGGCTCGAATTCTCGCTGATACCGTTAATAGAGTTAATCCCTTACCGCCAGTTTCTCAGTCGTTTTCAATATTCACCTATCCTCACCACGTACATCCGCGGCTATTGTGTGCGTAGATATCACCACTCGTTTCGATACTTATCCGGTTGAACTGTGTTCCTCAGTGCACGGAATGGAAGGTGAGAGTGGCTGACAGGGGTTATGTTCTATCACTGACCGTATCGTTTGGCTGTTTGTAGGAGGCAATCGCGTACTGTCACTCTGTTTTGGGGACATATAAAGTAGTGAGCCTACTTTTACTGTTGCCATCTCTGATAGATGGTTATAGATTCCGGCATACTGGCACTCTGGATACGCCCTACAACAGGCGAGCTCTGTGTGGATGTAGTCCCGGCAACCAACATGAACGGCCGACTCATATTGGATTGGGGAGATAGCCATGTGTCACGGTTGGAGGACCTATCGTTGGACAGCCCCGATGCAGAGACCATAGTCGTTTCGACCCTCCATGAAAACGACTACTATGAACTTTCCACTGTGCCTCCGATAGCAACATTCCAGACATTTTCTGTTTCTACCCGATTCCCCACTGATTGGCTAGGGTCAATAATGTTCCGTTCTAATTTGACCTGGTTCAGGTTGACGAAACCTCTTGGCATTTGTGGCGACGAGGGTCCGAGTTGGGGTCATTATGCACGGACCGGACAGCCTGTTGACCAAGAAAGCGAACCTGAAGTCTTAGCCAATTCCTGGCGCCGGTATTGTGGCTTTGACACCAAGAATTTCCTTCCCTCACTCTTTTGTTTTTCAAGGTATAATTCCAGTCGAGTCCGTGATCTCTGCATAGTTGTAGAGGTAGCCATGCCGCATGGGGTCGTAGCTTGCATGTCCTGGCTAGCACAGGCAAATTACATTTTCGCTCAACTTCAAACAACCTCACATTTCAAAGATTACGGTGCGAGTCTAACAAGTACGGCGATTGGATATTGACAATCTACGACTAGTCTACGCGGATAGCATACGATTCACCCTTCAATGTTTACCTAACGCACACAATCCCCACGAACCAGAGGGGTATCTGTTCGTTTGTCCACCGGAGGACTTCCAAACCAGATTGGATTCGTTTCAGTGGCCAGATTGTCCCGCCTATTGGTCGCTCGACCCCTCTGGCGCCTCACGTCTCGGCACCGAGGACGCGAGAATTCTCGGATTTCCCATACTTCACATTCAAACTCAAGTGCATGGATACTCCTGGGATGATAGTGTTTACGACGGGCTACGACGATTCCATCGAGGCAAAGGATTCGATCCCGATAGCCAGGAGGCCGCGATACATCTCGGGTACCCGCTGTACGAGCTTCTGTCAAGTGTGGTCGCCCCATTGCCGTGTGGTGAGCTCAAGTCGAACAGCTTGTTATATTCTGGCTAACATATTTGGAAGTCGATTGGGAAGACGCTGATTTCAACCATAGTGGGCGTTGTCGGGAGTTGGGTCACTACTTATGAAACATGAAACCAGGGGTGTGTATTCATCTCGTTTCAATATTTCGACTGGATTCTCTATCGAGTTGTCTCATCCCTCATCCTAGTCACACTGATTCCATTGCGCAAATTGGATGGACTGTACAGGAACTCCCCAGAACCAGCGCAAAATACTGATTGTATGCTTTCAAAGAGGTTGCTGGCAACCGTTCACAAGACGGCTCACCACGTTCAAGTACGCAATGTAGCACAAATATTAATGCAGCACTCCCGCACACGCTGCTTGAATCATACCAATGAGATTGAGAGGTTGAATTGTGAATCGTACTATTCACTCGACGTACTGACTACTTTAAAGTACAGCCTACTAGCCATACTAACTACGGTTCGTTCCCAGGACCAGCCGAGTCACAGTCGGCATTCTTGGGAATGCCAAATATTACATTTCAACTCAGCATGATGCGAAGAGGAAATCAGCATGGGGGATGCGCGTAGGTAAAAGCCGGCGTACCACACACAAGATGCCTGGACGCGTTTCCCCGTTCCCGGCCCACGGAACGTGGCGTCGAGCGTGACCCGCTGCCCGCGCGAGCAGCTTCTTCTCGTCCGTCGTCCGTGCGCAGGCAGTCCTCCCCTCCCCCTCTCCCTTCCCATTCCCTACCTCTCAGCGTCGTCGACCGCGCCTTCTTCGCCTTCAGTCTCTTCTCAGTCTCAGCCTCAGCGTCACCCGCTGTGCTTCCCAGCGGGGGTAGAAGTGGAGTTGGAAGTGGAATTGAAATTGGAAGTGGAAGTAGAAAAGGTGGAGTTGGTGGAGTTGGTGGAAGTGAAAGACTGAAGCGACGTCACCTTCAGCGACCGCGACCGCGGCGTCGACCCCGCGATCAAGGATGTGGACGAGAACGAGCTCGTTGAGCTGCCCGATGTCGAGCGCGACCCCCCCTCCCGATCCACCTGACGACGAGCAGGACGAGGACGTAGAAGAGGAGTGCGAATACGTGCCGCTAAACGCAGACCCGACGAATGAACCGGAGCCGAGCGAGAACGCGGACGAGCCGTAGCGCGACATAGGCCGGGCGGGAATGGCATTCGGGAGGGGCTTTCGGGAAGGGCTTTCGGGTCGTGCTGCGAGTATGCCGGGGCGTCGAGGGCGGTGGGCCGGCATGGGGGTGGCCGGGGAGGGGGCGGCGGCAGCGGCGGAGGCGGGGAGGGAAGACATCGTCTCGTCGAGATAGGAATTCGAAACATTTCATCCTAGCTTTCCGTCAGTACGGTGGAGCATTGAAAAAGAACGCGAGGCAGACATACCGGACCTCGCGCGGCGTGCCTGCGTGCTTGAGGATTTCACCACGGTGTGCACACCGTGGCACGCCTCCGAGACGCGCAGTGCTGGGGAGGAGGATGCGGAGGAGTGACGTCACGTGGCTGTGCACGCAACTTACCCTCGTCCTCGCCGCGATGAAGTCCTCCGCGCTCCAGTGGATTCGACGCAAACCTACGACCCCGCCTTCCGATGATTCCGATTCGACCGATCCCACCAGCAGCCCAGACGACGCCAAATCCGGCAAAAAAGCGCAATTGGTCCTCGATACATTCACCCTTGCCCTCGATCTCGCGGAGCAGGCGGTAGCCATTGCTGAGGTCGCACCCTTCGTCGCACCTGCTGCAACACTCGTGCGAAGGATTATTGGCTCGTATAAAGTCAGTGCAAGGGTTTGGCAGTTGGCTCGATGCCCTGACTTTTTTGTAGGAGCTGGAAAGTGCCAACGAGGAGCGCCGTGACTTGCCGCATATATCGCCGATCTCACTGGCGATATCTGCGCCACCGTGTTGCGCATGCAGGAAACGAACCACTCAGACCAGATTGGGCGTCTCAAACAGGACCTCGAGAAATATTCCGCGTTGAGTCTCCACTCGTAATTATGTCGATAGGTCTGTTTATCGACGAAACAGGTTGATTAAACGAGCTTTTGGGTTTGTCAGCACTTACGACGACCGGGGAAAATTCGGTCGCTTCGCTGGCCGCAAACAGCTAGCCGAAGAAATGCATGAATTCACCCGCAAGTTGAATTCGTTCGGAGCCAGGTTTGCGGTGAGGATAGGCTACATCACTCCTTCCTACCTGCTCACGGGTTGTCAGAATAACCGTCTGGTGGATCTGTATATAAACCAAGGAGCAAACACCCAAGTGCTGCAGGAGATTTCGGAGACTGTGTGAGTTTGATCATGTCTTTCTTGCATTTATTCCTGTTTCTCATCTCGGAACAGCACCAAAGAGAAGCTGGAAACCTGGCTGGGATCTCCCCCGGATATAAAGCAGATGCAACACGACACCGAGCGACTTCGAACCGAAGGTACTGGGCTATGGTTCCTTCAAGATAAGAGGTTTATCGAATGGGAGAACAACGCGGGAATGCTGTGGATTGAGGGTCCTTGTAAGTTATTTGGACCGTCCTACTCACTTTGTTGTCTTATTTGAATTAGCGGGTGCAGGGAAGAGCGTGCTCAGGTAAATAAATAAATTTCCTGCTCTTCAGTTTGGGCTTATGGAACAAACAGCTCAACAGTGATCCAAAAGCTCTTTGCTGACCGGAGCCTATTCACAGACGAAACGAAAACCCCACCGGCAGTCGCGTTTTTTTATTTCAACTTCAGGGACAAGCATGCCCAGAATGTAGAGATTATGCTCCGGCGTATTGTTCTTCAGCTTTCTGCAGCATCCCCTCATCCCTACAGGATACTCAATGATCAGTACCAGGTATCCAATGGACAGAGGCTGCCGAGTTACCAGAATCTTGTTGAGATTCTCAAACAGCTACTTCAAGACCTTGGTCGTACATATATCGTTCTTGATGCACTTGATGAGTGTGACTCCACCGGGTTCAACCAGCTTGTGAACCTGGTTGCAACACTACGGCTGTGGATGGAGACCCCGTTGCATGTCCTGCTTACTAGCCAAACACGTTCCATCTTCACAACAGGGTTCAAAGGAATTCCTGAGATTCCCCTCGAGTTTGAGCTTCAGCAAGTGGACATCAGACATTTCCTTGCATCTGAATTTGAGACCAATTCTGATCTTGCAGCATGGAAGTCTCAGCAAGCAAAAGTTATGGATGGAATTGTTCGTAAAAGCAATGGAATGTAGGTCATTTCTTCCTTGTTCAGTCCATTCCTTTTCTAAAGAATCCCATACATCAGGTTTCGTTTAGCTTCATGTCTCCTCCATGCACTGGCTTCATGTCTGTATGGCGAGCCTGAGGAACTGGATGAAACTTTGAAGAGCCTCCCCAACGACCTTGTCACGATTTACGACCACTTCATGGAGGCGATTCCGCAAAAATATCTCATCTACATTGAAGCGGCCCTCCGGTGGATTCTCTTTGCTTCCCACCAGCCCCTATACCTTGTGCAGCTTGCTGATGCGATCTCATTCGATTTTATGCCTGAAGAATACACTTATACACCCAGCCGACGGGCAGGCAATGAGGGTTTGATTCTAAAGTGGTTGGGAGGACTTGTCGTGGTGCGGGACATCATTGACTTCATGGACCGTCACCCTCAGGGTGGTCACACTGGCGCATGCATCAGTCCAGGACTACCTTTTCTCACACCACTTCAAGAATAAATTCTCCAGTGATCTCCTGGAGGGCATCTCACATGTGTTCCTTTTTAAGACCTGCATCAGCTATCTCCTCTACTTTGGCCACCATCCCCTACCAGATGACTCAGAGTACGAAGACACAGTCAAATACCCACTCCTGCATTATGCAGCAACAGAATGGTATCACCACCTCTCATATTCTCACAACCGGGAGGCCCTGCTCCCCATGGCATTGCAAGTACTTGAAGCAGGGAGTCAACCTTACTGCATTCTTCTCTTATCCACTGCAGATGAGTGGGATTTGGACCCCCCACCTCTACATCATTGTTGCAGAAAAGGGTACATTGACTGTGTCCGTTGCCTGGTTGGAAATGGGGTTAACCTCAACCGTGCCCATATCAATCTGGTATCTGGAGACTATGGCACCGCATTGGCCGCTGCATCCTTCTGGGGTGAAGTGGAGATTGTACACCTTCTTCTTGAGAATGGTGCCAATGTCAACCTAGTGTGCGGAAGATTTGGTAGCGCATTGGCCACTGCATCCTTCATGCACAATGCAGAGATTGCACGTCTTCTTCTCGAGAAGGGTGCCGATGTCAACCTAGTTGGGGGACAATATGGCAGTGCATTGGTGATGGCATCTCATAGCCGGGAACCGAAAATTGTACGCCTTCTTCTCGAGAATGGTGCCAATGTTAACCTGGCTGGAGGAGAGTATGGCAGCGCGTTAGTGACTGTGTGCGCTTCCCCAGGCTACTCGAATGAAACCCCGCGCCCAGCCATTCAAATTGTGCGCCTTCTGCTCGAGAATGGCGCTGATCTCAAATCACAGGGTACTCGTGCTCTGGAAGAGGCATTGAAGATGTGGCATGAAGATATTGTGGCTCTCTTGCACCGGCAGTTGGATGGTGTAGTGTCAGACACAGAGGATCACATGGACGAGGAAGAGACTTCCTCAGCCTCTGATTCAGAGTGAAATCCAATAACATATAGATCATAGGAGATATTATGTTTTATCACTGCTGCGATACGAGTAGGCCCTTGACAATAAATCAGGAGCAAGTTGATACATGTTCACCCCATCGTTGGGAAGCAATTGAGGAATTGACGGGAGTTCCTAATGGCGGGGTTAAATGTCAGCGCTGACCGGTTTCCTGATGGTGTATCTTGAAAAGGCAGATGTGAGGCGAGATTTATAACAGCGATAAGGCTGTATCTTGTCGTCTATCTCTCTTGTTCTTCCCCCTCACGAGCAATGAACCTCCAACCTCATTCCGACCCCGAACTCACGGTAGTGGTGACAAGCAACACTCAATCCACCCCATACGTCTTTCTTTTTGGACTCTCCAATGGCTTGAATCTCACGGTGATTGACACAGATATCCAGGCGATTCTTTCCGCATTCCACTGGATTCTCCATACACGGGAGGGGGTTTTCACGAGCAATTTCACCTATAATCCGCCTCAGGAGCAGCCTGCCAGTGGGTTTGGGGTTTTGAGCTTCGGATTATTGATACTGATGGCAACCAGCATTCCGGACGATTTTACTAGGCGACATCAAGCTGGGCAAGCAAATACACTTGGATGGCTCAGAGGTTGTATGCCAGAGTCAACAGGGAAGCGCTCGGGGATATACACTGCTAAGATACGGACACAAAGAACAGCGGCGTGCCAAATACAGGCTTCACGGGCGAGCCAACGGCGCTAGCGAACGGCCTCGACGAGACGTGCTGAGACGAGAGGAATGCATCGAGCAGGACCTGTGTCGGATGTGAGCGAAGCTAAATACACGTGTGCCATTGCCCACTCACCTCGAGGGCATACCGCCGGCCGAGATAAATCTTGGTGGGGCGTGCGTGAGGCACACGCCTTGGATTATCGACAGGGTGAGCGCCAGCTGCGACGTGAGAGTTGCTATCTCGGGCTCTGCCTCAGCCGCCACTCGTGTGCCTCGATGAGCATGGACCCACAAAGGAATATCACCGTGCTTACGATTTATCGTCCCCTGGTTCGTAAGGACGCCAAGCCTGAGACGAAAAGAAGTGAATGGAACTTTTGGTCAAGACCAACAGTTCAAGATTCAGTCAGATCGATTCACTGAGTCAAATAACTAGATTATGAATCTTATTCATCGGACGAGCCGAAGTGCAAGGTCGATGCTACATCTCCAATTAATTCATGCATTCACGGTATATGTGTGTTCGCTCTGCATGCATGGGCATTCGTAAACATTATGCAAAGATCGGTTCAACCTTCACATCGAATCGTCAAGTTATCCACCGGCAAAGTCTCTCGGCATATATCTAGTCCGCCAATTTCAAAATCGAAGTGAAGAGTGAGAAGGAAAAACCACACACCGCAAGGGGTATTCATCTTGCTACAGGAGGGCTGGGGATGGGAGGTAAAGGGGTCTCCACCGGATTCTCGACGAACTGCACAGTCCGCCGCGCGGGCGGCAGTGGAGTGAATGTCGGGCCCCGGGCGTTGACGAGCGTCTCGTTCGAGCTTGCGGCGCTTTTGGTCACCAAGTCGCCCAAGTTTAACGAGACCTGTGGGTTTTCAGGCTGCATAATGGGTGGGGTGCGTTAGCTAGATAGAATACGTTGAGGACATAAAAATTGACAAATCACCTTCGAATTTGCAGAGTTGGGGAGACGTCGCCGATATTGCCTGCACAGCAGGTATATGAGAGCATGACGATGCATGCGACGATTGAAGATGACGAGAATAGCGGCCCAGGCAGGGAGGTGATGTGAATTAAGGGTGTCGGATGTACCTGTCATGGGTGACAAGGTGGGTGCTGCCAGTGAAGCAGCTCCGTCAGCGTCAGAGGTGTAGACGACGCGGGAGGCGGAAAGAGTGAGTGGAGCCATGGTGGGATGGAATTATAAGTTGGACGAATTTCGAGGATATGGTCGGGATTTATACCTCCAAGAAAATAGGGACCGAAACATTTTTTACTTCCGTTCTGAGACATGTCTCGGAGAGGAGATTCTATATTTCATGTGAGTGCGATCACCCTGAGCCTCCCCGTCGACAAACTGTGTTAATACCTTCCGATGTTGCTTGTTGCTTGAAAGTTCAAGTTGGACAACAGTTTCAACCAAGGCACGTGATCTTGGTTCAAATTCTCGAATCGGCGTTTCCCATTTCGCGATAGGTCGTAGAGCAATTCTTAGCCACAGCGGAGAAATAAAATCTACGCCTCTGAAAGACCCAGCCCTCTGTTTGTTTTTCGAGCTTGGAAATACTATCACCAACGTGAATTGAATGAAGATTCAACATCGCGTTAGTTATGTTCTCCCTGACTCGTATTATTCAGGTAACCCAAACTAATATGCGAAAAGGACCCCTATATACTGCATATTTTCCTCACGCGGTTTCGCCATGCCGCTCTCTTTGATTATCGGGAACCGCTCAGTAACTGGTGCGATATGAGTACGCGCCGCAAGTCCTGTATCTTGTGACAAGCGGTTATCCGTGTCCGATTCGATTCGACTCGATTCGGAGAGCGATATACTGTTCCCATTGTCGGTTGTCCTCCCGGCGACCACAAGACAACGACGCTAGCGCTGGGTCGCAAGGACCGAAAGACCAAATAACCTAAGCTGAGTTGATTATTTACGAGTTGGAAGTAGCAACTAGTGAGCCGTTCGTTAGATGTTTTGAAAGAGAAATCGTGAGGTAGGGAATGAGGACCAAGAATCAGGTGCCTTGCACCCGCGAAACCAAAAACTGTTTTCAACAGCGTTTGACAGAGTAGCTAGTAAGTCGACACACACCGCTTCTACAAAACATGATCTCGTACCTCGATTGTTGAAACGAGGTGTGTTTTCCGAATCAGAGTAAAAAACACAATCAATGAAGGGCAGATCTATAACCAAGGCGTGACTCGGGGTCGGCGCGGGGGAGAACCAGGTAAGTAGTTGATTACGAAACATATACCAGTCCCTTTGGACCATCAGAATAACAGCTACTCAAGCGACAAGATTTTCGACATTAGATGCCTTCATGCTTTCGATTCCGAGATGTTCAATTCCTTAGTCCACAGGGCGATTATCGGACGACAAAGACATAGTCTGAAACAGACTCATGGGGGGATGCAAACCACGATACAATTATTTCGCGAATCGTTGTGCGAGTACCACTCGCAATAGGCCTTGAGATCCGCCAGATTATCGTGAATGACCGAGGCAGCCTCTGGAAGCGACCGAAAAATGTGCTCTTCCGCTGTGGGAAACTGCAAAGGTTGGCGGAATATGGCCGTGTTTGATCGGCCGCTTAGATGTCTTAAAGACCACCATGGAAGAGCGTCTAGAATACATTTGACGCGCAGAAGCTCACCGTCTATCCCGGAAGTCACTTGCGCAGTTGCAACACTATCTACGTTTACCGCTTCGGGCCGGACTCTGTTACCTTGCTCTACGTGGCCATTACAAAGAGCAGTGATGTTGTTGGCGACATAAGCAAGAGTGCTGTTGAGAATCCGGTCGGTAAGTTCGATCTTATCTGATTATTGGCAGCGCGATAGTTGAAGCCGGGTGGGCTGTTTGTTAACTGAGTCAGTTTGCGTGAAATTGCTGTGCGCTGGTGTCATCTCAATAATAGCTTTCGTTAGAGCGCTACACCGCAACATATCGAGCACACACATACCACGTTTCTCAAGGTTTTTTTAAACATATTGATAAATGAGGTCGAGATGTGCGTATGCAGGTGCCGATCAAAGCTACCGGCGTCACCGATGAATTGCTGCATGCTACGAACTATAACTATGAGCCCAGAAACACTGGATAAAGAGCACTTACCGACGTATAAATATAGCTGAACTGAAGCGTCATCACGACGCACATTCATCGGATACGAGCTAGGTTGTAGTCTGTGTGAATTATAAATTTTGAGAAAAGGCAGCAATGTAGGGAACGGACCTTTGGTCAGAAGGATAAAAAGTTGCTGCCGGGGTAAGCGAGACCCTCTACGTAGAGGTCCCAAATGCGACCCAGGTGCGCGAGATGAGCATCGAACATTGGCAGGGCGCTAGGTATATCAAGATATGGGTGAAAATTGCATGAATGAAACTCTTGAGAGTTCAGTGGTTGGTCGAAACCCCTTGGACGTAAGACAGACTCGGAAAGTATCGAAGACCATTGTCCGAGGAACGGTTCGAATAATCCAGATAACTCCAAGCGAAAGATGGCAATGAGCCCAATGGGAAACAGAAATAATATTCCGGAAAGCGATGGTCTGAATCTATGGCTTGAGAATGTCCGTCGAGACAACATGGAAGTTCGGAACAGGTTCGTAAGAGCGTCACAGTCACGGTTCACTCATGCACGTCTCAACCAACATGTGCCAGCCTTTCCGGCGGTCTCCGCCGTCGATGCCTCGTACAATTCTTCGCTAGCGATAACGTTTATGGATCGGAGGCGAGAAACGAAAATATATAGTGAGGGATCTTTATTTCTCAACTGGCAAGCCATGCTGCATTGATGCCGCATTAATCGTGCCTGCAGTCGTGTTCACAGCCGTATCGTCGCTGCACAACTAGATGCTATCACTCACCAGTTTACACTCCAATTCGTGAAGAACATATCTTCTTCGGCCAATGCCGCAAGTCTACTCTCCACGGCCCCACAGTTTGTGGCGCGGCCAATTTACTACACAATTGACAACCTCAGACTGTCCCTGTGTACGTTCTCTGGCTTTACATCTTTCTGTCGATGATTAACGCAAACTTCAGTGTCAGCGCAGTGATTTTCATGGGCTCATCTATTTAGTCATTCTATCTGTAAGTGTCGTGTTGGCGCAGATCACCAATTCCATACTAAACCTGTCCTAGCTGTTCATTGTAATGGTTTCTGCCGCCGTGCGTCAAGTCTCGGGCTCGGAAAACGGTCTCGCCCTTGGATCACTCATTCGTATGCGCATTGCGACGTCTTTCGTAGCGTACTTCTTCATCTCGGTATGTATTACTGCCGCTATCCTGAAACATGGGCTCATCGACAGTAGCTTTTCTACACCCTCCTGAGCCGTGCGTTCCAGCTCCCCTTCGACCGAAACTTCGGGAGCGCGGACCTCGTCATATTCTGGATGCTCAACTGGGTCGGCATGCTCGCATGGTGAGTCTTCTCTGCCAGAGCTGCTTTACAAAAACTAATCAACTCAACCAGTGGTCTCGCGCTCGAGGCAGTGATCACTCTGCTCACCGCCCGCTTCATCTCATTCTTCCTCGTCCTCTGGATCATCTCGAACGTCTCCGTTGCGGTGTTCCCCCTCCAAGTCCTTCCGCACCTATATCGCTACGGGTATGCGTTCCCTTTCTACAACATCTTGCGCGCGGTCCGCTCGATTGTCTTCCGCACTAAGAACGATGATGTGTATCTTGTCTTGCTATTTCCGCCGATCGACTTATTCTGATCTCTAATCTCAGTGGGAATGAACTTCAAGATACTCTTGGCTTGGGTCGCGCTCTCATGCATAACGACCCCCCCTCTTCCAATGGTTCATGCGCAGACGCATCGTCGCCGCACTGGCCAAAACTGTTCAGATATAAAGTTTTTAAACTCGAGGGCGTAGATTATTACCTGGACTCGAACAGGCGGGCCGTGTAGCACCATTTGCGTTGTATTTTTAGTCCATATCTAGAACACACGCTCTCAGAGCAATAAATAATACAGCTGCCTTGAAACTACCACTTTCGGTGTTTTCAACCGTTCCTTTTAAGTTTTGGTTAGTCGCGCCGGAGCTGCATGTTCAAGTACTCGACACTGAACGATTTATACTTGAAATGTTTATGAGTGCTTTAGTACATCGCGTGGAAGAGGTTAAAGGATATAATGCGGGGTTCCAGGAACCACTACATCATACCCTTTGACCTTCAGCTGGATATCCATGCCTTGCGCTCTCAATGCCCGGAGACGCTCCAACTCGATTCCCATCGCCAACGGATCCGCCTCCGATAGCGTCCTTTCCCCATCGTCAAGTTGGGTCCAGTCGGTGAGCCGAACATGCGGGGATCTCTCTTTCACCTCGACCACGTGGCACCCTGATTAGGACCCCGGAACTCGAGTGGCAACAACAAACTTCGGCGCGTCCAACGACGCGCACCTCTTCACTAGACAATCAGTAACTTCGGAATCTGCTTTACATTGAATACTACTACAAGATTGTGAAAGAGAGATGGTCTCGGAATCCAGGGGATCACCCCCAACCTCGACACCGACGCTAGACCCAACTGTAGCCCAGGAGCTACACAAACGAACGAACGGCCTCACGACACGCACGGAACTCGTCGACGCAGCCAACAAACAGAACGGGAAGGTGCAGGACATGCACGCAGCCAGGGCGCATTTGGTGAACGCCAAACTCCTGGACAAAGACCAGAATTTTGGGAGAGCGGAGCTCTTCACCACGCTGATGAAGATTTCGCTGCTTCCACAGGCGGCGATCGGGAAGATGTCCAACACGCTGCGCGCGTTGGCATATATGAGTGAGTACATCGATTCGGAAGTGGCGCAAGAAGTGGCGGATTGCACGGCGGCAGCAGTCTCAGAGGCCTTGTCGCCTGTGTTCGAAGGAGTGGTGAAGGGGACCGACATGACGATCGGTCTGGCGGGCGAGGCCACGCAGGCGTGTGCGAAGGCGTCGGCGGCGGCGGACAGTGTGAGGGCGGAGATGCTGGAGCTGAAAGAGCAGCTCGTGGCGTTGAAGGAGGCGGTTCAGCAGGCCGGGGGGAGCATGGCGGGGGCGACTGAGCCGGAGGGGTTGAGGGAGCAGATGGCGGAGCTGAAGGAGGCAGTGCGGGAGGCGGGGAAGGCGGCAACAGCTGCGGCAACGGCGGCAGCTACGCCGATGGGGCCAAGGTCATATGCAGCGGCAACAGCAGCGGCACCAGCAATGACGGCTGAGCAGGCTGCCGTGGTTGCGAGGGGAGCCAGGATGAGGCGGCAGATTCTGGTGGACAGAACTACCGACGCCGCGGAGAATGGGTGGAGCGGCTTGAATGAGCTGGTGTTGAAGGAGAAGGCCAACGCGGCGTTGGGTATGATGGAGGCGAAGAGGGAGGGGGCAGCTTTTGTGGGGGTGCGGAAGCTCGACAACGGGGGAGTCGTCTTTGACTGCAAGGATGAAGGGATGGCATCCTGGCTGAAGCAGCAGGATGTCATGCCACAGTTCATCGCGAAGATGGGGGGGGTGTGCGTGTACAAACCACGGCGCGTGGAGCTTGTTGCGGAAATGGTGCCAGTGGGGGCGAGGATTGAGGAAGGAGGAACGTGGCGACAGGTGGAGGGAGATAGCGGGTTGGAGGCAGGGGTTATAGTGGGGGCGCGATGGCTGAAGGCGTTGGCGCGTAGGAGGGCGGGGCAGCAGTCGGCGCATGTGAAGGTCGAGTTTGCGACCGCGGAGGCAGCGAACCATGCCATAGACAATGGACTCTATTGGCAGGGTAAGCATATCCGTGTGCGCAAGTCGGAGGAGGAGGTGCGACGATGTGTAAAGTGCCAGAAGTTCGATGGGCACCTTGCTTTTGCGTGCAAGTCGGCGGCGGATGTGTGTGGACGTTGTGCGGAGGCACATCGGACACTGGACTGTCCGGTGACAGATTCGGGGCCGATGCGGTGCTCCAATTGCAAGGTGGGTGGACACGGCGCCGCGAGCCGGACGTGTCCTTTCTTTCAGAGTGAGCAGCAGAAGAAGAATGAGCGGGATCCCACTTACGGGTATCGCTACATTCCCACCACGGATCCGAGGACGTGGGCGACTACAGCGGGCGCAGCAGCAGCAGCAGCGATGACTGCAGCTCCGAGCACGGGGCACGGACGACTGGCAGGAGGGCAGCCGGGCCAGGGGAGCGGGGTGCAGGCGGATGATGGCTGGCGAGGCCGTGTGCAGCAGCCGCGGGCGACAGCGGGGAACGGATGGTCGGCGGATGGGCTCTACCAGCCCACGATCATGGATGCGTTCAGCCCTGCGGGGCGCGGACGAGGTGCAACTGGAGGAGGTAGGGGGAATGGGCGCTGGGCAACAGGATCGAATGCGGTCGGTTTGTCGCACGCGCGGAGGGAAGAGGCCCCTCGTAACGAGGCGGGGATGGACGTTGCTGACAGGGAGCCCGGCCTCTCTCTCGAGGAACAAGCAGCCATCCGTGCAGTTGACGGGGCGCACCAACGAGAGCGGGACTTGCAGTCGCAACGGGGCCCAGCGCAGACTCAGACTCAGGGCCCGGCCGTACCCGTGGGCGGGACACTATGAGTGCACCGACACGGGGGGATCCGCCGCCACAGCAGCTGAAGCTGTGGCAGCAAAACCTGGATCGTGGTCTTGATAATCAGCAGGAGCTTCTGAATATGGTTTTGACGGAGTCTTATCATTTTATGGCACTGCAGGAGCCGTATATGGGGCCAGGGAATGTGACGAGAGCGGACAGTCAGTGGCGGGTGGTGTATCCCACTCTGCACGGGACGGAGGGCGTGAGGACGAGGGCAGTGACACTGGTGAACGTCTCGCTGCCGACCGATGCGTGGGCGCAGATCCACGTTCCGTCAGCGGACATGGTGGTGGTGGAGTTTCGAGGTGACTTCGGCACCATCCGCCTGGTCAACATCTATAATGATGGGGACCATGACGAGACGCTGAAGGTGCTGCGGGACTTCATGCGTGACGCGAGAAGAAACCCGCCGCAGGGAGGGCCTGTGTACTACCTGTGGGGTGGGGGACTTCAATCGACACAGCGCCCTGTGGGACGAAATCAGGAACGCGCACCTGTTTACGGCGGAGGCGGACCGAGCAGTCGCCTTGCTTCTTCAGTTGCTGGGACAACACAGGATGAAGATGCCACTGCCGCAGGGCGTGCCGACACTGCGGGCGAAACGGACGCAGAACCTGACACGCCCCGACAATGTGTTCTGCAGTGAGAATTTTCTCCATTTCTTTGTCTCGTGCAATGCGTATCCTGCTCGTGTTCCGGGCACGACAGACCATTTCCCGGTGATCAGCGTGATCGATCTGGTTCCGCCGGTGAAGGTGAAGGAGGAGCGATGGGACTGGCGGTCCACTGACTGGGAGGAGCTGAATAAGGCGCTGGAGAAGGAGCTGGAGGCGGTGCCGGACCCGGACGGGTACGCCACTGGGCAGGAGGTGGAGGACGCGATTGAGGCATTTGATGCGGCGGTGTGGCGCGCGGTGGGGGCAGTGGTAAAGAAGACCAAGGTCACCACGCATTCCAAGCGCTGGTGGACGGCGGAGCTGGCGCAGCAGCGCAAGGAGAAGGAGCGGCTGGCGAGACGCTCATATCGGCAGCGCGATGTGCCAGGCAGCCCAGTGCATGAGGAGTATAGGGTGGCTCGCAATGCCTTTTCTGCCAGAATCAAGATGGCGCGCGATCGGCATTGGCGGGAGTGGTTGGAGCAGATCGACGGGGAAGATGTTTGGACAGCGGGGCAGCTGATGAAGAGTGTCAGCTCGGATGGCGGCCGCACGCGGATCCCAGACTTACGGAGAGGGAGAGGAGTTGGGGAAGAGGTTGCCACGACAAACAGGCAGAAGAGCGAGTGGCTGGTGGGGGAGTTTTATCCGAAGCGGAAGCCGGGGGCGACGGATCCCACGGAGGACACCGAATATCCCGAGCCGATGTGGAGGTATGCCCCTCTGTCGGAGCAGATATTGCACCAGGTCGCGGCGAAGATGAAGCCATGGAAGGCCACCCGCTCGGGGACCTTCCCCAATTGCTTATACAAATTTTGTGCAGCTCTATTCGTCCCACGCCTATGCAAGATCTACCGCGCGCTGGAGGCACATCAGCACGAGCCTCCCGACTGGAACCGAACGGAGACTTTCGTGGCGCGTAAACCAGGGAAGCCGGATTACTCGCAGGTCGGGGCGCACCGTCCGCTCATCCTATCGCACGGACATGCTCGCTTCCGCAACGGAGGGAAGACTCTGCAGTTGGCAACCAATGCAGAGCGATACAACATGCTCCCAAGCAATCATTACGGGGGGCGGCCAGGGAGGATGGGGGTGGACATGGTGCAGGGGATAGTGAAGAAGGTGAAGGACGCGTGGCGTCGGTCGAAAGTGGCAACATTGCTGCTGCGGGATGTGAAGGGAGCTTTTCCGAGCGCAATGATATCCCGCGTGGTCCACAACATGCGGATGGCGGGAGTGCCGAGGGAGCATACTGACTGGATGCAACGCAGATTCACGGGTCGCACCACACGACTGGTCTTTGACGATTACGTCTCGGAGTCTTTCCCGATCGATGACGGCCTGGACCAGGGCGACCCGCAATCCGTCATTTGCTACGAGTTCTACAATGCACCGCTCGCCCGCATCGATGACGACTCAGGCATCTACATCGACGACTATCATCTGCTGGCGATCGGCGAGACTTTGGTGGAGACGACAGCGGCGGTAGTGGACATGGTTACAAGAGCAGGAGGGGTGAACGAATGGGCGGTGGAGCACAACAGCGAGTTTGGAGCGGCAAAGGACCAAGTCCTGCACCTCTCCCAGCGGCGTGTCCTGCAGGCGAGGCCGTTTGGACAGAGGTCGAAGTGGGTGCCGGAACCGAGGCCGAACCTGAACATGGCAGGGTACACGGTGAAGCCTAGCACGGCGGTCAAATTGGTGGGGATATGGCTGGATGACAAACTCACCTTCAAGGAGCAGGGGGCGGCTGCGGTGGCGAAGGGACAAGAGTGGGTGGTGAATTTCAGGAGACTGGGGAAGGTGGTCGGGGGAGTGCGCCTGGCGTGGATCCGACAGCTCTACCTCGCGATCTGCGTCCCACGGATGCTGTATGGAGCAGAGGTTTGGCTCGCCCCAGTTCGCCAGAGGGTGAAGGGAGCGAACCGCAAGCACGATGGACGTGCCATCGTCAGGAAGCTGGAATCGGTGCAACTGAAGGCGGGGAGATTGATGTTGGGCGGAATGGCGTCGTCCCCAGGCGACCTCGTGAATGCGCATGCGGACCTGCTTCCCATGCCGCTGGTGATTGACAAACTTCTGCAGAAGGCGGCTACGCGCTATGCGACCCTGCCTGAGACTCATCCCTTGCATGCAGCAGTGCGCAACGCAACGCGTTTTCGGCATGTCAAGAGACACCCCTCACCGCTGCACTTCCTGATGAACGCCTACACCGACGTACGACAAGGCCTGGTGGAGGTCATACCAGCGGCGAGACGACGAGCGGGTTGGAAGGCGCCAGTGGATGTGCGCGTGGCGGAGACGAAGGAGGAGGCGAAGAAGTGGGCGGAGGAGGAGACGTCGAGGGTGACCTTGTTCTCGGACGGGTCACTTATCGATGGTATGGTGGGAGCGGCGGGGTTGCTGTGTGTGGATGGGGTGGTGAAACGGACGAAGGGCGTGCAGTTGGGGACGGCGGAACGGTATGGCGTTTACGAGGCAGAGGGCGTGGGGATGGTGCTGGCATTGGAATGCTTGAGGCTCGAACGAGACGAGGACATCGAGGGGAACATACCTTTGGGACTGGACAACACCTCTGCAATTGCGGCAGCAACGAGCGGAAAGCCAGGAGTTGGGCGATATATCTGGGATATTTTTCATCGGCGCCTAGCGCTGGTGAGAGAGAAGCACCCAAGGATGCGGCTGAGGATCGACTGGACACCGGGACACATCGACATCGCGGGGAATGAGGCAGCAGACGTGGCGCCAAGCGCGCAGCGCAGGAGGGGAGCTACGGCGGGACTCCAAAGGTCTTGACGGGGTTGCCCTTCAGCAAGAGCGCGTTGGCACTCACCCACACACGGTGAAACGCTGACTATGGGGCAAGCGGTGAAATAACCACAACACAAACCTTGTAAATGAATACGCGGTTCGATAATGCAACTACAACAACTCAAACACTATAGTCCTCGTGCAAGTTCGGGGTTCCAATCCAGTATAGATTGTGGCAATTTGAACTTTAGTTCTCTTTGATAAGCAAGACTTTACAGGTCTACAAGTCGTATAGATAAAACTTGCTCGAATCCGTTCTAGGCACAATCGCGATAGACAGACGAGATTTTATGTTCAACGGTTTTGTATGGTGTGGGTCTAGGTTTGGAGATGATACTCCGATGCGTAAAGCAAGTGATTCTTATGAATTCCGATTCCAAATAGTATCCGCGATTGCTAATCCTTGCGAGATTACAACCAATTGTCAAGTCTGATCCGTTTCCTTATATTCCACGCGTCCGTTCCGTTAATCCAAATTGTCCACGCGTCGTTTATAAAGATCCAAATCCAACACAGATAATATTCAAACAGGGAAAACAACGAAACTTGGTATAGCTTCTGGGTGTCTCCGAATGAATGACTACTCTACCGGTTAAGCGTGAAGTCTAGTAACTTCGCGTCCAACAGGTGGGGTAAGATTCACTGGCGTTCCTCCCATAAACCATCCACTTAAATACGTTACAGGATCTAAATATAAACGGACAGATACAAACGTGCAATAGGGTTCAGGGTATATGACTAGTGGTATATCAGCTAGCCGATGAACTCCTGTCGGATATCAAGCGATTAGTAAAATTGAGAGAGATTTATAAGAAACATCAACGAGCCGAGCTTAGCGATGAGTCAAGATCTACATCGCTTAGAAACGATCGTGATGGGATATTGTTGATATGTCAACTTTTAGCCGACCTCCTCGTCAGCACTCCGTTACCCCTCCTTGGTAACCATCCGCTCAAATGGTTCCGCCTTGAACCGCTTAAGTGATTTGTCTGAAAATCGTGATAGCCGCCGCTTCCTAGTACCCGAGTACAGTTCTTAGTCAATTGGTAGATCGACCAAGTCCAGTCCTCTCTTGGCAGTTCTGGAGACGTCAGATGATGCCCAAAATGATCCCTCTGGTTCAGAAGGATGTTCCCTCGTAATATGCCCTTAGTCAGGGATGTGCAGTAGCCCCAATCCGTTTCCAGGATGGTAAGGCACTTTCCGCGATTGCTCCATTAGCGACTTCCCACTTCAACCCTTTACCAGGATTGTTGTCCAGCGCCTTTCTAATGGTTCGAGACACATTATATCCCTTTACTAACTGCTCAGGCCAGCATTAGCTTTGTGAGATGACGTCGTAATGTAGTGAAGTACATTATAGTATGTTGCAACTCGAGCAGATTTGAATAAATGCCCGGGTGCCCCAATACCAGTCTGTCAACGGCTACTGCAAAAGGCGGCGACGAAGCAGTTGAAGCGATCTGCGCGCTACGCGCGGATCAGTCAGGTCGATGACAATGCCGTCAGCAAAATTCCGCAAGCTGACGGCCGACCTTCCACGCAAACACTCCTCCCTCCTCTTTCAGCTCCGCTCTCACCACGCCCCACTCGCCAAACATTTGTTTCGACTGAACAAACTCCCGTCCCCGAACTGCCCATGCTGCGGACAGCACGACGAAACTGTGGACCATTTCTTACATTTCTGCACTGCACACGAACATGCACGTCGTCGACTCCGAGCCTCCAGTAGACTTGCGGCCCATTCGAAACACCTTCTATCCGATCCCGAATCCTCCCGCATCTTTTCCGCTATATCCAGGACACCCGTCGGTTTCACTCCGTTTTCGGTGACTTCAAGCCGCTAGAGAAACCCTCAAAGTAGATTTCAAAGTAGATTTCATTTTAGTTTCTGTCCTCTTTCTATCTATGCATCCTCCACTCACGCTCTGTACTTATATTGGCTACGGCCACCACATCGCACGGTCTTTTCCGTTTGTATCCGGGTGCGCGGCTCGCCGTGTACTCGGCTCTACATCTCTTCGAGTAGTTACGATACAACAACACAGCAGTATTACATATATACACAGTAGCTAGTTTAGTTCTACCATATGCCCTAGGCACACAGAATTAAAACGGGATTCAAAAAAAAAAAAAAAAAGCCGAACATGCACGGGG